>JANHFR010001393.1:125983-136670 GCA_032468015.1 Mimophis mahfalensis | reverse complement strand
GATAATAAAAAACCCAACCCCTCAGGCCAGATCGGCCGACGTAAAGAGGAAGGTCTTTAAGTCCTTGCAGAAGGTGCTCAAATCCAGGGCGGTCCGTAATTCCACCAGCAAATCATTCCACCAGGTGGGCGCTCCAACCGAGAAGGCCCTACCCGTAGGGGCCGCCCGTCGACATTCCGATATCGGCGGCACTCGAAGGAGACCCTCCCGATGGGAGCGAACCGGATGATGGGATGATGATGACGGCTGCAGGTCCTTTTGTAGGAAGAGTTTGTGAGAGAAAAAGAGGATTGGGAGTATTAAAATAGCTCTGGCCTGCTACATTTTTGCTAAACCACTGGTATCTTCCGGCTGGCCATTCTCAAGGTGTAATCCAATTTGAATAGGCTCAAGAAATTTATTAAGAGACTTCCTTAATATATTGTTAAAACAATGGATTTAGATTCAGAAGACCTAGGTCTGAGTTCACATGCTATGTCAGGGATCTAACCTACTTTGCAGGACAAATTAGACGAGAACCTCATCCATTCCCTTTCAGAGGAGATCTAAAAAATGGAAGTAATAAGAGCAACTGATAGTTGTTGTCAGTTGCGAAGTAGTGTCTGACCCTTTGTGACCCCATGGACAACATTTAGTATTAAAAGGCAAAAAGATCAATTAATATTGATGGACAATCTATCAAGCTGCTCCTTGATTGTCAGCTGGCAAATGACCACCATGATAATTCGTTGATGATGATGATGATGATGATGATGATGATGATGATGATGATGATGATGATGATATAATTTCTTGCTAGAGAAATCCATGGGCCTTTTATATTTTGACTTCTAGGTTTGCGGCCAATCTCATTTCTGCAGTTCTGGATTATAAAACTCTCCTGGACAGGTAAGTGATTTGTCTCTTACGAACAGAATCACTTCTTAAATGAGGGACAAAAGTAAAAGGGGGTTGAGTTGAATTCATGCAACAACGAAGTCACTCTGTCGAAGTAAACCATGTTTTGAGGAGAATTGTGATTTAGATGTCCCAATGGATGTCCCAATTGTGGACAATTAACAAGACTACATCTGACTTCAGTCCCAGACTCTGAAAATGATTGGAAAGAAGGTCTGAAGATCAGAAGGTCTGAAAAGCACAAAAAGTGTTTCTACACCCAGCATATTTTCTGAGCAGGAACAACGTTGCTACGTGACCTGCGATCCCAGGGTGAAGGCCATCCTCCCAAGGACTCCAAAAATTTTAGATGCTTCTTGATATTTTTTTTTTAAGAGGATGGGGAAAATTATCAAAGGCACCATTGGAAGTATAATGACACTTCAGCTGAGTGAAAGTAAAAGAGAAATGAAAAGCGAAGAATGTGAATTTGCCCTTGTCTCTACCCATTACTCCTGGAAGGATGGCTCCCATGAGGATGTTCAAAAACCCATGTGTGGTCCTCAACCCTGAAAAAGTTGTGCACCCCAGAATTACAGTTTGGCATCAGAAGGCAAGCAGTTCCTTGCAGGGAGGATTTATGAAATCTTGATGTCATAACATTGAGTAGTGTAACAAAACTAGACCTATGTGGGATGGAATTTAAGATGTTGCTGTGAATAGATAGGATCATTTGCCAAAGCAGAGAAGTGTTGTATATTCATTCCATTGCAGGCCAGTGTGTCTTCATTAGCATAACTACACAAATTGTCAGTTGAGCCTGGCTTCATGTGTTGTGTTGAGTGATCCCATTGCGTTAGATCACACTTTAGCTCAACAATGCACTCACTTTCATCCCTGCTTCAGATCTCTTCAATAAATCTTCTTCAGTCTGCACTGTGATATTAGGCTATTATCCAGTTCAAATCATTCCATTCCATTCAGATCATCAGTCTAAAGAGAGTCCAAAATTTGACCAGAACTATTTGAAAACTGAATCATCTCCAGAAAATAGGATTTTATGTGATTTGAAAGATTGGATCAGGTTGGTTTAATTTGTTGAAATAATCTGAGGGGGACAGCTATGAGAATAATATTGAACGTTTTGGAATATTACGAAAGCCACCCAGGTAAACAGTTAGCTCTAATGTTTTTAGATGCACAAAAAGCGTTTGACAATGTGAATTGGAAATTTATGTTGCTCCAAATGGAGGATATGGGGTTTGGTTTCAAGTTTACTAAGATGGTCGAAGCAACAAGGAGCAAGGATCATGGTAGATGGGGAAATGGCAGATAAAATTGATATTGGACAAGGCACTAGACAGGGGTGTCCATTGTCCCCTCTTTTATTTATCCTAACCTTGGAGATTTTAAGACAGGATGGGGAGATAAAAGGTTTGAAGATTAACAAGGAAGAGTACAAGCTCCAGGCATTTGCAGATGATTTGGTTTTCATTATGGAGGATCCATACGAAATGGGTCTAAGGGTATTAAACAGGATAGAAGAATATGGGGAGGGAGCGGGACTGCGAATAAATAGGGAAAAGACAAAGATTCTAACTAAAAATATGACTGAGAGACAAAAAAAACCCCCAACAAGTTAACAGAGAAGTTGGGGATTCAGGCCACAAAACAGATTAAGTATTTGGGGATGTACCTGACAGCTAGATGTGCAACAATAAAAGAGGATAATTATAGTTAGCTTATCCAGCAGATAAAAGGGAACCTGGAGAAATGGAAGGGACTTCAATTATCCCTATGGGGGAGAATAGCTACAATTAAGATGAATATTTTGCCGAGGATCCTTTTTCTATTTCATATGGCCCCGATTAAGCTAGAAAAAGGGTTTTTTCAAGAACTCAACAAACCTATTTTAAAGTTTGTTTGGCAGGGTAAGAAGGCAAGAATTAATTTGAAATTGCTGCAAGATGAGAGAATAAGAGGAGGTTTTGGGTCCCCCAATTGGGAACTATATTCCCAGGCAGCAGCTTTGCTCTGGGTGAAAGAATGGATCGAACTGGGGAATAGTAGACTGTTAACTTTGGAGGGTCATGATTTACAAACAGGCCGGCATTCATGTTTATGGTATGAGGCCAGTAAGAGCCATAGATATTTTAAGAAGCACCTTATGAGAAATGCGCTATTAATAGTTTGGAACAAAATAAGAGAGCAGCACTATATAAAGATCCCAAGATGGTTTTCACCAATTGAAGCACTAGCCATGTCAACTTGGCAAGGGTCCGGTAACATCATTAGATATAAGGATATTCTAAATGAAAAAGGGGAACTAAAGACGAAGGCAGAGTTGGAAAATCAAGGTTTAGTTATAGCATGGTTTGTATACTTGCATATTCAATCACGACATGATAAGGATGGTAGGCTACTTGGTTTTTACTAAAACCCAACTCAGTTAGATAAATTTTATTTATTTAATTTATTTATTTATTTTATTCATATTTTTATACTGCCCTTCTCCCTAAGGACACAGGGCGGTTTACAGGGCATTAAAAACATAAAATACAAAAGTTAAAATAAAATTAAATTAGTACACGCCCTGACAAACAATTAAAACCCTTATAAAATCCCCTCAATCCAGGCCAGCTGATGCAAATAAAAGTGTTTTCAGGTCCTTGCGAAAGGTCTGGAGGTCCGGTGCCATCCATAGTTCGATCGGCAGCAAATTCCACTGAGCAGGCGCCCCCACAGAGAACGCCCTCGTCCTAGGTACTACCCGCCAGCACTCCCCTACCGTATTACTTATATTACTTATACACGAAATGTAAATGGGATTTTTAAGTGTAAAATTGCACATATATCTTTAGACATATTTAATTCAAAATATTACAATATATCTCACAAAAGATGTGAATTTAGGTACGTTATAAAGTCTGTACAAACTGTAAATCCTAATCTCTCATAATAAAATACGGATATAGTAGTGGCAGAGAAAATCTGCGGTCCTCAATAGCTGGCATGATCTGATGGCAGATAATCATAAACAGATATAGTGGATCCCAAAGGCAGTGTATTTCAACAGTTCCAATTAATAGAACCACCAATCAATAATATTATTATAAAATAAATAATCAAGTCAGCATATACTGTACAAGACTAATTTATATTTTGCCTCAGGCATCACCACCCCTCTAAAACCTTGAAGCCGTCCAACTGAAAGAACCAATAGTTGAAGAACAAAATTGAAGATTAAAGGAGACAAGGGTGCCACAAATAACTTAATAGGTTATATTGCAAATACATTCTAGACACTGGGTGAAGATACAAATAGTAAATCAGTGAAAACTCTTTATCTTCTTAGAATGGACTTCATAAATTCAATGTAGAAGCCCAGGAATGTCAAACTGGCAGCATGCAGGCTGGATGCGTCACATGCAGGCCACGCCCACCCCAGCTCCGCAGAGGAAAACGTCACAACACATCACGTGACAGCAACATGACATCACAAGTTTGACTTCTGTAATCTACTAATCAAAGGCCATTTCTTCATCTAGCAGAGGGGGAATGGCTGTTTCCAATTTATCTGTGGCAATATCATATCAATCAACTGTTAGTTATTGTTAGATATTTGTCTTTTTTTATATAAATCTAGATTGAAATGAGTGAGTTACAGTTGGTATTACTTTCTCTAGCTTCTTGACTAATATTGTATTTTACATTTTAGTGTCCATGTGAGGCAGAAATATTGGTTTATACAAGTTACGATGTCTTTCTCGGGTTTTAATATTATTTTACTACACTATGCAGAAAATAATGAAGAAAATATAGAAAGATACAATGATTGATTATAAAATCCTACAATATAGATGCCAAAAAGACTGTAAACATTTTATACCATTCAGCTAAAAGTTCATGTGATCTGAATGCATTCTCCAGTTTCAAAGTTTGCAATGTTTTAGCAGACTAACTTGTTAGTTAAGTTCTGACAACTGAATTCTAGCCTTGCTTATTTTCCACTCCAGCCCTCCAAAATCCAAGTATTTTTAATGAAGAATGTCCCAGACTTATATATTTAGGATCACAGCCTGAAAATATTTGGTAGCGTCTGCAGTTAATAAATAAAAAGAATAAAAACAAACAAAACAATCCTTCTGTTAACAGCATAAAACCCAGCAGCATTCTCAAGATTTCTCAAAATTCATCCTTTAATCAGTTGATTGAAAAGTGAATATACTTGAAGGTTGAAAATGAAATACTCAGTTTTTGATATGGATTTTGAGTATGTCATGATTCCCAAGCAAACATCAAAGAGAATGGCTTACAATTTTCATCAATGTAGATCATCTCAAGTGTTGGATAGACAGAAAGACAGAACAGAAATTTAATTCATTTAATCAATCAATCAATTAAAAGGTCGTGTAAGCATTTCCATAATGAACTACGAGCTTTTTAAATGTGCAATAATCCCAAATAAGGAATAATATTCAATAGCAATATGATGATCTACAGCATTTTGATGTAAGTAATGAAACGCGTATAAAGAATGTTGTTCAGTTACATACTTTCAAATATTGTTCCCTTGGCCCAAAGCATGCAAAAAATAACTTTTGGAAAACAAAACACAATATCCAAATATCTACTGTTACGTTCAAAGTCCACTTGTATATGCCCTCATTATCCACCAATGCTTTTCACCTCTAAAACTGACAAACCTGTGTAATTGCAGCTCAGGCTTTTAGCTGCAAAGAACAATTTCCTCTTACCCTCAAACTTTCCCAAGGGAAGTAAATTGCTTTCTGCTGTGATTTACCAAACAACAGCTCTTAATCCTACCTGCTTTTTGTCACTTCCACACAAAATAGTCCTTGGTGACCTGGAAGAAGGTTTCAACTTCCTGTCGGCTATTAACCTCAACACCTCTTATTATTTTGGGCACAGCTAATCAGCCCAGCATATCCTGTTATTATAGGAGACAAGTGGAAACTTGAAAAATACATGGAAAGCGTTCTTCTACTGGTCTGTTTTATAGCATATCTCTTTGTCTGCACACAACCCATCCCTGGCCCCCAAAATATGTATTTGCTATGGAGATTTAATCCTTAAGATTCTCATTCTGCAGGTCCTCGCCCATTTATCTTCACACTTAGGAAATTCACAAACTTACTATGCCACACTTTTGCATTTCCTGTTTTAAGAAAAAGACTGTATTGGCTTTGTTAAAGGAAGCTGTCCAGTTTCTAGAAGTGTCCTGAAAAGGAACTTTAAAGCTGATACTGGAGTAATGTCAATTACTCAGGAAGGGTCGCATCAGAATCCTTTTAATGATTTACTGAAGAATTTGCAGGATATTGTGTATTTTATGTACTTCTGAAATTTTTAAAAAAGTAATCTGTGAGAATATTAGCCTCGGTGGCGCAGTGGTTAGAGTGCTGTACTGCAGGCTACTTCAGCTGACTACTGGCCGCCTGCAATTTGGCAGTTCAAATCTCACCAGGCTCAAGGGTGACTCAGCCTTCCATCCTTCCGAGGTTGGTAAAATGAAGACCCAGATTGTTGGGGGCAATATGCTGGCTCTGTAAAAACCACTTAGAGAAGGCTGTAAAAGCACTGTAAGGTATAATAAGTCTAAGTGCTATTGCTATTAAGAATTGAGCTGATATCCTCTGATCCTATAACCTTCTAATATCTATCCTTCTGGTAATAGAGTGACAGCATGGAAGTAGGAAGGAATGAAGAAATGTGTTGCTTTTTTATGGACTTTGTGAGGAAATCTCTCCTTGGCACATTGAATTAGAACTCTAAACATAGCCAGAATTTGGAGCGGTAATGATGAATCCTAGAATCCAGCAGGTCTGTGGCCCCCAGTTCAAATCCCACACATACCACATTCCAATTTTATGATTTTCTAATGTTGAAAATTCAATGCTTAGGAAGGCAGAATGAGAAATCCATCATCCACTTTTACATCAGGGAATATGAAATATGTACAGTTGAGGCATCGTCTAAGGGATATAGGATTGTATTGGTGGTGCAGTGTGTTAAGCACTTACAACTTAACTGCCAGCTGCCTGTAATTAAGGCAAGTTTGAATCTCATCAAGCTCAAGGTTGCCTAAGCCTTCCATCCTTCCAAGCTAGGTAAATTGAGGACCCAAGATTGTTGGGGGCAATAAGCTGACCTTATGCCACTAATAAGCAGGCATATACAAAGAATGAAGGCTATTGCTAAGCACATTGAATTATGCTTCTAAAGATTGCAAGCCGCCCTGAGTCTCCGGAGAAGGGCGGCATATAAATTGGAATTTTTAAAAAAAGTTAGAAAAGCACACCATTCAAAGCTTTTATTTTGGGATGTAAGAGTTGCAAACTCCAAGAAATTAAAGAAATTCTTCTTGTATCAAGAAGAAAAACTGAAGGAGAGAACTTTTGCTGCTGTACCAGGTTAATTAATCCTTTTGTTAGGACTAATTTCAACAAAATAAATTTTTTTTTAATATAGAGATTAGCTTTTTCAAATATATTGTGTTATTATTTATTTATTACTATTGCAAGGAAGCATCTGACCCACAAAAAATAACAATAGTGAAATCCTGCCAACAATGCCTAAAATAGTTTTTCCCTCATAAGTAATTAATTAAGTAACACTTCTACTCCGCGAGCTGCATTGGCTTCCGGTTGCCCTCCAGGTGAGATTCAAGGTGCTGGTTATGACCTAAAAAACCCTGAATGGCTTGGGACCGGAATATCTGAGGGGGCACCTGCTGCCGGCATCATCTTCCCACCGCCTGGTTTGCTCTCATAGGGAGGGTCTCCTCTGGGTACCGCCAGTCACAGAATGCTGGCGTGCGGTTCCTAGGGGGAGAGCATTCTCAGTTGGGGCGCCCACCTAGTGGAATCAGTTGCCAGTAGAGCTCCGGATGGCTCCCAACCTCTGTTCTTTCCACAAGGACCTAAAAACCTGGCTGTTTGAACTGGCCGGCCTAGACTGAGTGGGTTTTGGATTTTAATTAATTGTTATCTGTGAGGGCATGTTTAGTTTAATTTTCTTTTAATTTTTGTATCTATTTCCATTTTAATGTCCTTCGGGAGAAGAGCAGTATATAAATCAATCAATCAAACAAACAAACAAACAAACAAATAATTGATTTTTGCACTGTTATCTAGTTCAGAATAAATATTTTGTTTCAACTGGAGGAATAGTTATATTATGTCATCTCCCAGAGAAAGGGACAACTTCTCAAATTCTATACATTTACACGGTCCTAGAAATAATGTCCTTTGCTAATTCTTTGTTGTATGTGTGTCTATCAACAGCACATTTAATTTCAGGGTATTTTACATTTGATACGTTTTAGAAAATGATGATTACAAAATTTTATTCCAAGCCATTTGTGTTAATGAAGACAGAAACAGGCATCGTTATTAATGACAGTAAATACAGTATGCATTTTCTATCTAACTGCCTTCCTTTACTTCCGTTTCTACATTCAGTTCCATTGGAAACAGATACTCGTATTAAGTTTGAGTGACAGTTGACCTTGCAGTTCACCTTTTCTTATTGGTGAAGAAAGGCAGTTTTGAGAGATAATGACATCCAAGCCAAACAACTGACTATATGCTGTATGTTATTGCCTTGGGTGCATAAGATCAAAGTCTCTTTCAATCCTTCCATAGCTGAAAAGCCCAGGTACCTGCAAATAAGAAAATTCGACAGTGTAGAATGCCCACTATAGAATTAACTTACTCAAGACACCCTTAGGATTTGTCACATTATTTCCCACTCTCCTCAGCACTGTGATTGTGGGCACTGGCTATTTAATCAAGGCAAAGAAGAGACAGAAGAAGAAAATGCATTCTCCATTCAGCAGCCTCTTTGAGAACCAGGATGCTGTAGTAATTAAAATTGATTAGAAATGAGGGAGACCTGGTGAATGACCATGACTGGCTACGGAACCTCTCTGAGTGGCCTTAAAAAAAGACCACTATCAATCTACACTACAAGATTGCTGTCCTGAAGCAAAATGTGGAAGAAAGATAGGATATAAATCTAACCAAAAGAGAGGATGTAACAGAAAGTAGCCAGAAAAGGGAGATAGTTAACATTGTATTTGCACAGAAATATTGCAAGAATGAAACTTACTGAATTTTAATGTTTTTTTTCTCCTGGACTCCTCCTTTGATCTTCCATTGTGAATAATATTTTATTGGGGGTGGCAATGGTGAGGATCAACTGACTGGTTATGTGCCATCAAGTCAGTGTCAAATCTTAGTGACTCCATAGATTTTCTGTATAACCATCCATTTTCTCAAATATAATCTGTCCCTAACCTGATCTTTCAGGACTTCCAGTAATGAACCCATCACAGTGTAACTGAGTCCTTCCACTTGTTGCTAATCATACAACCCAAAATCATCCTCTTTCCCTTTCTTCTACCTTTCCCAGCATTATAGCCTTTTTAAGAGAGTTAAATCTTTGCATGTTGTTTTCAAAGTAGAATAATCTGAGCTTACCTCCAGTGAGAACTCTAGGTTGAAATGGCAGGGAGTGCTAGCAAAATCCAAGCAAACAGTTCTGAGTACATTTTGTCTCACAATGTGGTGGTTAAGCACTTAAGAGGCAAAGGACTTTAATCAGCCTTAGATCTTTCCCATCTTCCCATTCCTATCGTTTTCTGTTGGCTCAAGGATGGGTAGAAAGTGCTTCAATTCAACAGTGGGGACGAGGACAAACCACCTAAGTCAACTTCTGAATAAACGCCAGTGACATGCACATATTCACCCCATGCACATATTCACCATAAGGTTGTTGTCTTCCTACACTATGGGGTTTAAAGAAAGTGAAAGAGCGAATAAATAAAGATATATGGATTGAATTTAGAGTTGGATGAATGCAACGACACCAAAGGAAGGGACCTGGCTTTCTCTACCCTCTGTGTTTTCCACATTACCTTGCATTTACTTCTGAGATCAATAAACCACCCAAGGTGCTGTAGGATAACACAAGAGCATGGATCATTCATCCTGCTTCCAGAAAGACAGACATCTCTGGATCTGATATCTTTAGATATTAAGATCATAACTTTGACAATGGTTTGTCTTACTAAATAAAGAACCCTAAAACTGCACTGGTTTTTGAGCTGTAGATAAACATTTCATATAAATATGCAGATCTGTAGTTGTTGTATCTTACTGAATGTGCTGCTACACAATTAAGTCACACAGTGTACAATCATTTATAATACTTCCCGTACCAACCAGTTGCCTCCCAGGTTTGTGGGGACAACAGTTCCTATTATTTCCAGACAACTTGTGCTGTGAAATCATACCAAAATAATTAATCACTGTACTCGGAAGACAGTTTTCTGGATGCGGCTGATATCCTCTCTGCTTTGTGGAAAGTCACTCAGAGAAATTGAAGGCATTTGCTGTCAGACTTTAACTATTCAAGCCTTCCAGCTGCTTACACTGGGGAAATAGCACCTGCTGTTTCCAACACCATTTTATGGACATGATATTGCCGAAGGTGGAGGAAGTGAGAGAGGCTGCTGCTTCCTGTGCTGCAGAAGGGGATGGGGAGATCAAGATCTGCTGATAGATCTCTAGGTGATTTGAAACAGATCAGCATGGACTTATGACTCCAAATGTTTCATTCATAGTAAATAAACAGGGCTTTCTGACCATCCCAAGACAGTTTTCTTTTTTAAAAAGTAGAAACTAGTAATTGATTTCAGTATGAAATAATAATTTTTTGTTGCTGAGAAAAAAACCTCATGATCTCTCTTTCTTACTTTGGAACTGACTCTGATAGATGGGTCTAG
>JANHFR010001393.1:23267-34029 GCA_032468015.1 Mimophis mahfalensis | reverse complement strand
AAATTCAACAGAGTGATGAGAAAGCTGGCATGGCTTGCCCGACTTGTGCGTGCAGGCATGCAGCTTCAAAAGCGGAGCTCTGCTGAATCGCATAGCTACTAGTTCTGCCGTGAGAATCAGCAGAGCTTTAAAAAAGTTCTGAGGTGGTTTTTGCCGGTTCAGCGAACCACCCCTAATCATTGCTACCGGTTCGACTGAACCGGGCCAAACCGGTAGGATACCTCCTCTGGGGTTAACCCTCCTGGACACCTGACATACCTCCAATGATGGAAAGGAAAGTTCTGGGTGAAGAAAGCACTCTGTGGAAACTGACATTTCTATGCCATATTCAAGGACAGAACACACATTGTAGTATCTCAAAACAAAAATGAAGAAGTCCTAGATGACTTCTTCAGGAAGAGTCACAGTTGACAAATCAGATGGGATTGGTTAAACTCCTGAGAACCGAAGTCTGAAAATGCTTATCTCATTTGAATGTACAATGTATGTATTAAACAGCAGCTGCTAAGCTACAATTTTATGGACATGTTGCTTTTCATGTGTATCTTTATCCTGCCTGACTGCCTCAAGGTTTTCTAGCAAGCCCGATGGCTCACTGGAAATTTGAACTTGACCTCTCCTGGTCTAAATCCAATACAGCATCACAGCCTTATCTCAGCCAAAATGGCTCTAGGACTTTTAGTGATCTTAAGTTATTTGCTTCTGGCAACGGGACTCAAAGGGGAAAAAATGTATCTACATTTGTTATGTTTGCTCAAACTGACATTCATTGGAACTGAATTTAAGATGTCGCCTTACACCAGGTCATCTAGTCAGTCAGACCATTCACAACTTACTATTTGCTTTGATTGGCAGTGTTTCAGCAGAGTCAGTGATTTTACATCTCCCTTTAAGAGTAACTCTTGGTTTCTTCTGCTGAATGTGGTGCCTTCCTGGACCAGGCACAGAAGGTCACACAGGCTCACCATGGAAGCTTGCCTTTCTTTCTCCAAATCTTAGCAGGTCTCCCAAAAGATGGAGGCCAGAGGCTTTGGGGGGCAAGGTTTGCCTGCCCACCCTTTCAGAATCTGCGAATGCTGGTCTCTGAATGGCTTCCATCACAGGGGAGCAATGTTTGTCCGTGGGAACTAGCTCCTGCTTGGGTAAGTCACATTCCACCTGTGCCCTCCAGGGGTTCCTAATGACACTGATGGGAGCAAGTAGCTCTGACACTTGCATTCAGAGACATACAGAAACTGTTTAGAATGCAGACTGACCTCTTAATCCCTCATGGCTTTCCTCCTCTACAAGTTTGGTGTGGTTTCAACCACAAAACACACACTATGGGAAACAAAGCAAGCAAGACCGGCCCAACAGCCTAATAAGCTGGGGCATACTGCAAAGCAGCTGCTTCCGTGCATTTCATTCCAGAGAATAGGCAAAGAATCAATCATTCATATTCAAAACACTCTACTCTGCTTGGCCTGCAAGGCAATTTATGACCCTTGATTAGGTAGAACCGCACAGGTAGGAGTAAAACTTTGCACTTCCAGAGAACCAAGAGGAACATCCACTTTGAGGATCTTATTTTTTCAGTATGCAAAAATCCTTTGTAATTATGTAAAAGAAGGAGTTTTAATAAGTCGTGCATTCAACCAGGACTTTATCACACTTCAAAACAGAAGTGAAAAGTTAATATGGTTTATAAAGCATAAAATACAGAAGCTGCAAAAGATCAGATGAGAAAGTCTACAACCCAGCATTGTGTAGGAGAACAAAGAGCAGCCTCTCCCAATTTGGTATCCTCCAGGTGTATTTGATCTCAGACAGCAGCCCAAGTGATAGACTAACCAGGAAAGTGGGGGGGAGTTAACCGATCTAACAGCCTGCATTTTGTAATGCCTGCCTTCACAGGGTTATGATTACAATTAAAACAATATTCCGCTAAAATGTACAACAAAATAACATCAGCAATGAAAGTATCATAAAATGTTTTTTTTTTTTTTTAATGAATAAGAGAGAAATGAATCACGTTTCATTTTTAACCAAGCTTGGTAGATTACAGCAAGCTCTGAAGAAAAGAAAAAAAGAGACATTTGCACATAAGAATGAAAAACCACAAATGCAACCATTATAAATCTAGCTGGTGGGGTCCCATCTTACAGAGAAAAACATGAGATTGTAGAGAGAGGGTAGATGACCTTGACAAAAATATTCAAGAACCATTATTTAGGCAAAGAGAGCTGAAGCATTCTTTAAAGCAAGGGTGACCGACCTTGGAAACTTTAAGGCTTATGGACTTCAGCGGCTGGCTGGAGAATTCTGCAGGATGAAGTCCACAGGTTTTAAACTTGCCAGCTTAATATTTGGAAGTGGGTCAGGGAGATGTCTGGGGTATAAGGAGAAGGTAGAAGAATAACGCACCACCAGGCTTGCAACTTTCTATTATTAAGCCAATCTCAATAAAGCAGAATTTTAGTCTTTTTGTGGAATTGATTTTCTAGCCTGGTCTATCTAGGGGGGGGGGCGTGACAGAGGCAAAACAACTGATACCGGTTATGATTCTTGGCAAATAATTTCCAAACCCCTTTTCTTAAAAACAAGCAAATTATACTACATATGGGGATTCCCTCCTTAATTCATGATTGGATGCAAGTATGCTTTGTGTCTGTCTATCCACACCCACTTCCCCAAATGACTAAAAACAGTCTGTGCCACTAGTTTCAGTGGGTTACCCTACCTATTCACCTCCATTCAAGTTTCTCTCCTCTCCTGTGACTTCATTATGCCCAAGTTGCCCAATCTCTCCATCAGCACTGCTGAAGATAACCAGGTATAAGATAGTAACCCTCATCTACCTTGAAAGGTTATTGTAACTAATGGTTAATGCAGGGATGGGTTTCCATCAGTCTAACAACCGGTTCGCTATGCATGCGCATTCCATTTGGGCTAGAAAACAGCTGATTGGCGCACCTGTTCTATTTTTCCACTCTGCCACAGCTCAGCTGTTTTCTAGCACAAACGGAATGCGCACACATCCTCACAGAAGCATGTGCGCTGCATGCGTGTTCCATTTGGGCTAGAGAACAGATGAGATGCGGGAGAGCCACAAAACGGCTGATTGGCATGCCTGAGCTATTATTGGCTCTGCTGCATCTCAGCTGTTTCCTAGCCTTAATGGAATGCACGCACAGCAATAAAGGATAGCCTAAAAGCGTGGGCGGGCCTACTTCCAAGCACCTCTGGCAAAGCTAACAACCGGTTCATCTGAACCAGGCCGAACTGGTAGAAACCCACCCTGGGTTATTGTAAAGCCCTTCGAATACTATCCATTCCACTTGGGAGGGCTTCTTAGTAGCGATTCTTTACTGAATTAGCTGTCTCATCCCTGATGTTAGGAAAAATTGGCTGCTTAAAATGGCTCTTCGCTGAAGCTATCTTTTGGCCACCACAAAGGAGATGGGGGGAGGGGGCTATCATCACCTTCCTATGGGTAACGAGTTCAGGGTTGGCATCTCTTCTATGCAGCCAACTGAAACCACTAAAAAGATAGAGAAGGACCTCTCAGTTCAATCACAGACTTTATAACAGATCATTAAATAGGTTATGATTGGAAAACTCTGTCCAAAGAAATCCTTCACACCCTCTCTTCTTTGATGGGCTGCCACAAGGAAGGGAAGGATGGGTCAACCTATTTTCCAAAGACAATAAAAAACGAATGGGAACTAAGGAGAGAAGCAACCTAGAACTAAGGAAAACTCTCCCAAGTGTAAGGTGACCAGATGTCCCACTTTTGGCGTGACAGTCACGCTTTTTATTAGTTTGTCCCGCGTCACGCCTTCTTTTTAAAATGTCCCGCCTTGCCACTCCACTGCACCCCCACGTGGCCACTGCTGCCGTTCCTCACTGCGTGTGACCACCGCCGCCGTTCCTTTCCGCATGCCGCCACCGCTGTTCTGCCTGCCATGCGTGGCCAGCGCCATCAGCATTCCTCGGCGCGTGCCGGTGTCATTTCCCACCACCACCACTCACCATCCCACTCACCTCCCGCCAGCATCTGGTCACTTTACCCAAGTGAGAGCAATCAACCAGTGGAAAAACTAGCTTGCCATCACAAGTTGTAAATGCTCCATCACTGGAGGCTTTTAAGAAAAGACTGGACAGCCACTTGTCTGCAATAATATATGGTCTCTGTTGAGCAGGGGGATGGACTAGAAGACCTCTAAGGTCTCTGCCAACTCTGTTATTCTGATAAGGTTAATAAGTTGCATACATCAGGGAGTGAGCTGATTGAGGAAGTTACTCAAACCCCAAACCAGGTCAAACCTGCTTGGGGCTAAAATGAGTTTTGGAGCATGCCCAATATGCCAATCACTCCATGACATTGCCCAATTTAGGATGGTAAGCAGGAAAAAAAAATCTAGCCTAGGTTTGAAAAATCTTTAACTAAAAACAATGGATGATTGTATTTGAATATCAGTAGTTCATTTGTGAGCTTGAGTGAACTAATCCAGAATGGATTTATGTAATTTAAAAAAACATATCTAAAAACTAAACGCAATAGCTTTTTATATAGAAGGCCATTCTCGTCAGGAACATAATAGCTTTTATTGACAATTTGGTGCTAACTAACCAAAACATAATCCAAAACATCATTTTTGTGTTTGAGAATAAAAGCAACAAGCCGAAAAAACATATCTTCATCAAGATTCCAAGTGCTCAACATATACTGCATACATACTGTACATTCAACCTCATTGCTACCACCTAATGACACAAAGAACGCTGTATGTAAATACATTGTATTAATTTTGGTTTCACACTTTCACAGGAAGATAAAACTGATATGAGCAAAGAAAAAAAAATACAGCCTGGAAACTAGTCTTTGAATTACTCATATGAAACCACTGAAATGTAGCCTTTTCTTATCACTTCAAGGTCGGTTTTCTAACTCGCTCAATGCAGCCCACGTCCCAGTCACATAGCTAATGAGATGAACAGGAGCCTTAAAACTTACTATACTGGACCTACCTGGATAAAATTTCTAAGACTAACAAGCCAACGTGCAGCCGTTGCTTTTTTCAGTGAGGCTACAGATGCTTAAAAAAAAAACAACAAAAAAAAAAAAAAACTTCACTGCCGGGATGTGTTTGTAACTGCTGTAAAGGTGATTGAAAGTTACTTCTTTAGAGAGACTGGAGAAAACCTGTACAGGTTCTTTCTTCCACCTATGCTAGGTAACAGCTGGAAGGCTGTAGACCATAACAGGGTTTGGTCTTTGCCTGTTTACCTGCCTGCAGAGCTACAGAGTGGGAGGAAACATAGCTTATGCTGAAAAAAGTGCTGTCCCGAAACCAGAGGCCAATGGAATGAGCTCTTTCTGATTTAAGACATGTTCTTCTGCATTGGATGTGGGCGGGGGAGAAAGTAGGCATCTGTACTTCTATCGGGTGAATCCCTGCCAATAAGTTCAGACATTCATGTGCAATCGCTCTATATAAAACAGAGTGTGGGTGTGTGTCTGTGTTTGTACGTATGTACCGTATACACTCTTCCACGCCTGGACCAATCTCAACCAAACTTGGCATGCAGATAATTTACCCTCCAGTGACAAACACTGTGGGGGTCTGACATGCCGCTGAGGGGTCTTTGCCCCCTAAAAATAGTGCCAAAGTGCCAACCCCCACCAACACTCACTGGCAAGCAACTCAGCAAACTGCACTCCACAAGAGGTGCCAGAGAGCAGCCTGGTGCATGTGCAGTACAGTAAAAAGCACTGAGGGCGAAAGATAGCAGGGTGAGTGAATGAGAGCACGCGGCGCAGCTTCAGGTCCAGCAGCAGAAGCTGCCCCTGTGCCTCGCGCCTCCTGTTTCTCTCCCCCACCTTTATCAGGCCTGACTATAAAACGCACGGAGCCTGAAAGACAACGGTCTGGCCAGCCAGGCGGTGGGTGGGCAAGCAACAGTGAGCAAGTGGCTCAGTTTTGGGGGTGGGGGGAGGCAGAAGCCATGAGACCAACAGGGTGACTATACTTGGGCAAAGCTGGGCAATAAGCTAGTGAGTTAATAAACACAGGGACAGGCTGTTCTCAAAGGCAGTCCCTTACAAAAAGCATTCCAAACCTGTATTATTCTTTTTAAGGAGAGCTTTAAAAGGGCTGGAGAATACTTTCACACCATGGCCAATATATTTGGGTAACTCTGGCTCTTCCATTCAACCTCGCATGCTTACAACAGCAAAGATTAATATGGAGCAGATTGAACAATGGCCTCATTTTCATTACAATCTGCATTTGTAAACTGTAAACCTGTAAACCTTTTTCAGTCAAGACAGACAAGATGGCAGGGAGACTAATCTTAAAGCTGCATAAACAAGGCAACAGCTCTAAAAAGATAATGATGAGTTACACAATCACCTTGTAAGCTCCTCCTTCTCCACTCTCAGCCAACAGCAAACAACGGAGCAATGAGAAAGCCGGCTTGGCTTGCCTGGCTTGTGCACGCATGCAGGCATGCGGCTTCTGAAGCCGAGGGAATGCGCTGCTCCCCCAGAAATAGATGGGAACAGCGCATTCCCTCGGCTTCAAAAGCGGAGCTCTGCTGATTCGCGCGGCTGCTAGTTCCGCCCTGCGAATCAGCAGAGCTTTAAAAAAGGGAAGGGCGGGGCCAGCCAGGGTTTTTTTTTGCCAGTTTGGCGAACCACCCATAATCATCGCCACTGGTTCAGCCAAACCGGGCCAAAGTGATAGGATACCACCTCTGGTTATAAACATTTCATATGTTGTTCAAGTTGCCACTAACATTGACGTGATTTTTAGTTCCAGAGAGCTATTTAAAGCAAAAGTTGTAGCCCTACTTATAAAACCTCAGAAGATCTTTTGGTGGCCTATTAAAATCCCTCCAGCACCTTCCCCAACAACTTAATGAGCTGTTGCTTCCAAGGCACACCGCACACATGAAGTTTTCCACCTCTGCTACCAAAACTTAGCAATGGCCACAGGCGTCAAAGAACCTTCTTCCTACCCACTCACCTTAAAAAAAAGTTTTTCAATATTTGCTGAGACTTTATGAAGGAAAAAAAAAAAGAACTTGTGGCTGCTGGATGAATTTCACCGTACTCCAGAATTTGCTGGTGGCCTGAGGTAAATCTTCTGACAAACATCCTCACACCCTGATAGCTGGCCCCAGGGTAGACCACAAAAACCTTCATCCAAGCCTTGTGAACAAGGTGTCCATAGTCCTCTTCCAACTGCACAGAGTCCACCTGAGAGAGATATTCCACAGGGTACATTCCATGTTCTTGGCACTTAGCCCAAAATACATGGTACAGTGGATGGTCAACCAAAGCAGAAAAGGAAGAAACTTAAACTCTGCTATTTAGAGAACAAATTATTCCCTTTAAATCAAAAGGTATTTCCTTTCCCCCTCATTGCCCAATGTGAGATGCCAGCTATGGGTGGGAGTTCCACATTCATCAAGGACCCACAAAATGCAGGGGGTACAGGAGAGAAAAAAATCTTGAAAAGGCCATAAAAAATAAAGTGGGACTGCAATTAAAAATATAGGACAACGAAGCAGCTTTGAAAGGTATTTGATTGGAGGACCTGTGCTCAATAAGTTTTCCCAAAAGTCCAAGTTACAATTAGCCCTCTGAAAGTAGCTAATGTAGGTATTCCCATTTGTTTATTCAAGGTCAGACTTTGGTATATAGATAGTTGTCAACTTACAACCATTCATTTAGGGACCATTTGAACTTACAATGGCATTGAAAAAAGTGAGTTATGGCTGTTTTTCACACTTATGACCGTTGTAGCACCCCCATGATCAAACTTTAGATTCTTTGCAACTAGCCTGTATTTATCACGGTTACAATATCCAGGGGTCATGTGATCATCTTTTGCAAACTTCCGACAAGCAAAGTCAATGGGGAAGCCAGATTCACTTAACAACCGTGTCACTAACTTAACAACCACAGGAATTCATTGAACAACTGTGGCAAGAAAGGTCCCAAAATGAGGCAAAACATGCTTAACTTTAAGGTGCTGGTTATGATCTTTAAAGCGCTCTATGGCTTAGGACCAGGTTATTTACAAGACCACCTGCTGCCACCGATAGCCTCCCACTGCCCAGTTTGCTCCCACAGAGTCGGCCTCCGCAGGGTGCCGTCAGCCAGACAATGTTGGCTGGTGACCCCCAAGGGGGAGATCCTTCTCTGTGGCGGGCTCTGCCCTCTGGAATGAGCTGCCCCCCAGAAATCCAGGCACTCCCAAAATTACAGGCCTTCCGTCGTGCCCTTAAAACTTGGTTATATCAACAGGTGGGCTTGGCCTGAATAAATTGTAAATTTTAATGGGGATTTTTAAATGTTAGTTTTAATCTGTTTTGTATAGTCCAAATTTCTATTTAATCCATTTTTAAATTTTATATGGTATGTTTTTTAAAAGGGACTGTAAGCCGTCCTGAGTCCCTCGGGAGAAGGGGGGCATATAAATTGAAATAATAAAATTAATTAATTAATTAATTGTCTTGCTTAGCAGTGGAAAATTTGGGCTTCATTTGTGGCTGTACCTCCAGGACTATACAGTGGAACCTCGGATTGTGAACGCACCCCGAGTTGTGAATTGGTCGCACCCTGAAGTGATGCTTTGGCACATGCGCAGATGGCAAAACGGCATGGAAAGGAAGCTTTCCGTGCCATTTTTGGTTCAGAAGCCGAATTTTGGATCATAAACCAATCTAAACTTGGCTAGATTTTTGGGTCAGAACCCGAAATGGTTGTGAACGGAAGCATTCGGAACCTGAGGTTCCACTGTACCTGTACTCTGCATTTCCTCAAGTCACTGGATACATTCCCCAGCAGAGCAAAAAGGCAGATTTTATAGAAGCTGTCAAAGCTTCAGATTACAAAACCCTGTGTGAGTCCAAGATCATTTTAAACAGACAAAAACGCAGCCTTAAAATGCTGGCATGCCAAAGCCCAATCATGAAGTCAGTCTGTATTACAGCATAGCATAGGGACTTTCCAGTATTGCATCAAAAGATGAAGGTCTAACCCATTTGGGAGTCTGGAAGCTGATCAAGCTGATCTCGCTGGATCCCTTCCAAGGGTATTTCCACATGGCACCATTTTTGTTCCCCAATCCCTCCAAAGTTACAAGTTAAAGTCAGCCCTGTCGTCATTTTCTCGCCTACTGACTTTGGAATAATAACTACAGGCCACAGGAATGCTGTGGATCTGTTCGGGCTCCCTCTAGCGACCAGCAGAAAGAGGATAAAAACATCCCTCCATCCATCAGCTGCCCAGAATCGTTAGCTGAAATGGGCGGCTGTAGAAATCAATCAATCAAAAAAACAAACAAACAAATAATAAATTCAGCTGCTGCTCCATTCCCTGAGTTAAGCGCTCATGGAGTAAACAGAGGTGCCTCATCCCTGTTCCACACCACAAAAGAGGGGAAAAAACCTAAATGAAATAGTTTCCCTTCCTATTCAATACAAACATTTATCCTACATTCAAGGCCCTTTTAACAGCATTATAGGCCCCGGCTAAAGCCATGTACTGAGGCCCCTATGACAACTACTCACAGGAATAAAAATGCAAATGGTTGATAAAATTAAACACGTATTTATTTTATTGGCACTTCCAACAAAATTAGTGTTATTTAATAAAATAACACTGATCAATAAAAAAAATGCAGTACGGTAAAATGTAATAAATATGTTGCTGCATTTATATGATACAAGGTGCATTGAAGAGTTAAACATACAGGGATCAGTATGCTCGTGGGGCCCAGGGGCAAGTGCCCATTAAGCCCATACGTTAAGACAGCCCTGCCTATATTTGGCCTTTTTAAAAACTATCTTGAGGCGTATAAGGGGAAAGCTGCTTGTCCCTCAAATACAACAATGTCACAAGAACATAACAGTACTGTGGCCCCCCAGAGAAGAATTTGCAGTGCAAGCATCTCTGGCATTGTCTTTTAAGACTTGGTTTGGTAGCTGGCAAAAATTTGACAGTATATTTCATGGAAACTAAAATGGCTCAAGAAAGTGATGAGTGAGTATGATTCACCATCCCACTCCCAAATCAAGGGGAGGAGTAAAATGTTTATTTTTTCTATGATATCAGGCAGGCAATCTCTGCCAAAAAGAGAGCATTCCTAGCATTTTTTTTCCCTGCAAGATTTTTCTAGATGTCTCCTCTGGAACAGGAAAGTATTGGAATGTTAATGTGCTGAACCTTCTGATATATTTATTCTAAGCAGATATCAATAAATCGTTATTATACAAAGATTCTTAAGTTTCCAGGATCCTTCTGAAGCAGAACTGGAGAATCTTTAATTCTTCTGATTAGAGTGGAAATTGCTTTGCTCTAAATAGCATATTGGTCCTATCAAGATTCCTTTATTGCTGCTATAAACAATAAGAAAACACTCCTCAAGTTCCCCATTGCTCCGCTAAGGAGCAAACAACCAGGGGGTAAACAGAGAGAGTAAGTCTCTTCATACACTAACACTCCTTAAACTTTCCATCACTCAGAAGTACAATGTAAGCACCTAACATGGGTAAACAACCTGAATACAGTACTTCCTATTTTGCCCCTGTAATCCTCATTCAAAAATATTGGCGTCTCCCTCTTTAACTACTGGATACACACATTCTGGTCCTTCCTGCAAAAAATATGGATATAGAAATGATCATATCAGTTATTTATTTATTTTATTTATTTATTTAATCGAATTTATATGCCGCCTCTCTCCCGAAGGACTCGGGGCGGCTTACA
>JANHFR010001392.1:461063-475233 GCA_032468015.1 Mimophis mahfalensis | reverse complement strand
CCTCAATTTACCTACCTCGGAAGGATGGAAGGCTGAGTCAACCTTGAGTCTGGTGAGATTCAAACATGCCTTAATTACAGGCTAGCTGACTGCTAGCTTACAGCCTGCTCCACCAAGGTCTCTTTTTTATTGATGATTGATCAAATTTAGGCACTACTTCTCTTAAGTGACTTATGCCATCCATTTCATGAGGCTGTTTTGCTCTTTTGAATTCTTTACAGATATAAGCCAGTGGACAACAAGCTGATTTGGATGCCCTTGAGAGAGTCCTTTGAGGAGCTTTTTGCACAGACATTTTCAAGAAAGCAAAACCAGACTTTTTTAGGGCATATCCAAACGTGTTACCGACAGAAGCATTGGCATAACCTTCTCAAACTGATGCAGCATGTTTACAAATCTGCTATTAATAAGGAGGCTAAAGAAAATTCATCTGGTAAGACATCTGTGAATTATGGGGTATTCCAGACGTGCCTTTGAACGTATTTTCTTTTTAGACTCGGGAAAGATTAGGAAATCCTACATATATTGCTGGAACAATTTTACACACACTTGTTTTTTTAAGTTGGTGGGGAAAAAGTTTTAAAAGTTGGAAGGCACAACAGAGACAAAGAATGAAGCAAGGGGTCTCTTTCTCTTTCCTTCATCAAAATCCTAGGGGAAAAGCCAGGTCTTCACAACACTTTTAAACAACAGCAGAGGGGGCCCTCTGGATCTCAGGGGTGGTGGAGCTCATTCCAGAAGGTGTGCTGCTACAGAGAAGGATTCTGAAGTGTGCTAACCCTCAGAATCAAATCAGCTGGGTAGATACAAAGCAAGATATTATGACCATCCCTTTTTTTTCCCTTAATAAATGAAAATCAGAAAAGTAGGTTGGAAAGATACACAAGTTATTGCAGGATTTTGCTTTTTTCCCAGTGCCTTAGGTAAGTGCTGCAGTAAAATAATTTAACAAGGCTCACATCTTATTAATATATTCGATGCAGTTATCTAATATCCTTATCTCACTAGTGGATTTTAGCTTTGTGGTCAATAAAAGGTCAAACTATTGGTTGACAGGTTTCATATTTCTATTGAGTGCCTTATGTAAAACTATCTTCTATCAGGTTAAATTCAGATATATCTTGAACTACACCGAATTACAGTGATGGTTTATAAGTATATGTATTATAGTCTTGGTTTTAATGAGGAACTTTATGATTGTAGGCTTGCCACTGAAGGAAAAATGGGAAGAATTTGGTATCCGATTGGATCATGCTCAGCAGCAGATGAAGATGACAGAAAATGCACTGGTCTTTGCATTTGTAGAGGTAATATTTTTATTAATGTTATCATGCTTAAATGATGGCTGCAGGATATTTTATTCTGGGTATGGATGCATCTTCTGAACTCTTACATGACTAGATAGATAGATAGATAGATAGATAGATAGATAGATAGATAGATAGATAGATAGATATTTCTCTTTGCTTTCCTTCTGTCATTTTGTCTGCTTAAGTGAACTATAGTAACTTGTTTTTCTGTTTTATTTTCAGGGTACCCTAGCACAAGCAGTGAAGAAAGGCGAATGGATTCTACTGGATGAGATTAATTTAGCTACAGCGGAGACATTAGAATGCTTAAGTGGTTTACTTGAAGGGTTATCTGGTTCATTAGTTTTACTAGACAGAGGAGACACAGGTATTTAAAAAAAAAAAATAGCATTATGTTTTGATGTTTGGTAACGTGTTTGTTTACAATGGTTTTTAAGGGCCAAGAGTAATAATAATATTTTAACCTCTAACATTGGTGAGGTTGTGTTGGGATTTTTGTGTTGCAGTTCACAATTTGAGGTGACAAGTCTGTAGGTTTGGATAAGAACTTTGTGAGGAAAACCACTTGTGGAATCCCATTGGTGAGGAATATCTCTAAAAGGGAAACTTGTTTGCAGTAGCTGGAAAGAAGAAACCTTTTCTTTAGCTAAAGTGTTAAATATTTTTTGCCATGAAGATCTTGCAAGTTTTTGGATCCTTGGATGTTAATATTTGTATATAAGTGGCTGTGCTCATATGATGCATTTTCAGGCGAAGGTTGAAAGACCAAAATCTGCTATCAACCTGCAGTTGTCCTAGGGGAGATGTTCTTAATTTTTTCAGTTGCACGTTTATAGAAAACCTAACTGGAAGAGTGATTTCCTCCCCCCTCCCCCAATTATAATTTGAATTGATACTTAATTCTGAATTTTAGAATGAAATTATTTTTCTCTCAGAAGTTGTCTGAGAGAATTTAACTTGGCTCCAATCCTCACTGTCCACTTTCAGCCTCACTTGTGGAAACTTGTTTCTTGGAATATTTTTATTTTTCTGTATGTTTCAGATTCAGCTTGGAGTTGACATCACTACTTTTTCATTTATAAATTGGAAATGAAACTTGACTAAATAGTTAGAGACTTGAAATGTGGATGTTTGGCCACAGTTCTTTGGAAATGTAGTTGATGAGATCAGGAGGCTGGTATTGTTTTTATAGACTGTTGATAGATATTATGGAAACATTAACTTGAGTAATGTGGAATATGAGTTTGTATAGTAATGTATAGATAGAGCAACAAAACTACTATTAACAGCTTTTAAATACACAACACCTGCCCAAGGCTTGCTTGTTAATACCTTTTCCTTTGTTTTCCTGAGGAAAACTGGAACTGAAATTGGATGTCTCTGCCTTTTCTTTTTAGAGCCATTGGTACGTGATCGCAATTTTCATTTATTTGCCTGTATGAATCCAGCTACTGATGTTGGAAAACGAAATCTACCTCCAGGAATACGAAACAGGTAAAAACAGAATAACGAGGTGTACAAGATCAAATGATTATTCCGAAACTGATGTTAGTAGGAACTGCTACTATTTTCTTTTTATACGTTGTTCTGAAATCCATCTTGGTTCATGAAGCAAAATACACATATTTTTGAATATCTGAAATATATCTCTGTTCTATCATACTATAACTGGACCATACTGTTAGCTAATATACAGGCAAAAAGCCTTACCAGTGTGTCTCTGGAATGCATAGATGATGCTACTGTACAAACTTTGGGAATTGTAGTTCAGTTTGTTTTGAGTCATCACATTCAGGGCAAGGCTAGATTGTATAGTGATCCCTTGGGAAATATAAAAGAAAAAAAACACACTGTTGCATATCTTCTGATAAGTCAGCATTACTAGTAAGCTGCATAGCAGATGGATCGCTATATATGACTGAATTTTATGCTTATTTGATCCATCGTAGGCCATACTTTTTGATTTAGCATGGCAAGTAGGAAAACTCTGAGAATTATGTCATTAGTGGTGGCCTGCCAAATGCTTGTTAAGCATTACACTCTATACTTACACTTTGATTTCCCCACTGAGTACTTAGCAGGCTGCACTTGACAGTAGAATTAAATTTAGGGTTATGGAACTGCCTCTGCAGAATTAAAAAATATTTAACAGCAAAAGAGCTGCATATTGCTTAGTGAGCTTCACTAATGAAATTCCAGTGCAGTGTGTTCTGTATGTAGCCTCACTTGGACTGGATTGCTTTTGGGGCTCTATGGGTCCTCAGCTTTTCTTTCTGTGGTCCCTGTAAGTCCCCCAAAGTACAAAACCCATTTCCCGCAGCCAAAAAAAATTAAAAAAAAAATTCTTGTCATTGTTCAGTGAAAAAGAGAAGTAATGTTTTAAATGCCTTGTAAACACAACACAAATCTTTCAGTAAAAATTTCTGCCAAAACTGAAAGAAAACAAACCCGAATCCTTCCCTCCAGAATGATACCGTTCCACTTCTGTATTATAAAATGGCTTTTAGCTGTAAAAACATTAAATTTTATTGCGGTGGAATTTTTTTGCAGCAGTAAAAATTGCCCATACAAACAATATAATTGAGGTGAATTATTTTTTATTCAACTTTTGACACTTGATTGAAGATAGTTTGGGATCTTTTTCTCCACAAAAATGAACATACATATAAGTGAATGTTGTTATTTTATAAAAGCCTATTGTGATACTCAGGGCTTCTCAAATGTTGGCTTGACTTCCTAGATAATTGTAATCTGGGAACACCAATGATTCTTCCTCTCTTGCCAATGCCTTGTCTTCCACATCTCCACACACTATGGTGCGCCCTCTTCATTGTGCCACCCTTGCACATTCTCCTTGACCCTAGCCATGCCTGTCTCAAACCTACACTCACTCTCCCCAAATTCTTGTCATGGCTCCCATGCACCATTGGAATTTCCTCATACCCTTTCTTGCATGTGGGCCTACTGGTAACCTGCCTGGAGCTTGCAACCTTCTATCAGGTTCCCCACAGATTTGTTTGTTGGAAGCTAGCAGGAACTTACCCCACCTAATGGCTGTGGGATTCAGTTAACAATGGCAGTCCAGGACTTCAGAGATTGCCATCCCCAACCAATGGAAATTTCAGTCTCAGTTGCCATTGTACTATTCGTATGTATATATGGAGTTGTGTTACAGTGGTTTTGGTTATTTCTCTGTTTTGCACAGGATTATTCCTAATGAAAGTCATGTTGTAGAGTGTTAGGCACTTTCAACTGCCATTGAATATGAGATAATACACAAGCAAATTATGTGATCCAGGAATGGGCCCAACCAGAATGCTTATGCTGTGTTTAGGAGCTCTGGTGGCACAGTGATTAGAATGCAGTATTGCAAACTAACTCTGCCCACAGTCTGGAGTTCGATCCTGACAGGCTCAGGGTTGACTCAGCCTTCCAATCCTTCTGAGGTTGGTAAAATGAGAATCTAGATTGTTAGGGGCAATATGCTGACTTTTGAAAACCACTCAGAGTGCTGTAAAATAGTGTGGACTAGTATATAAGTATAAGTGCTATTGTTATTGCTGTGTTCCTCTGTGTTAGGTTAGAACTTGTATTACCATGTAACACTTTCATGCTGTGATTGGCAGATTGGTGTTTAGTCTTCAGTTTTAGATTTGTATGACTTGGCATGAAGGTATCTTGAACTTTTAAATGTATTTTCATCTTACAGGTTTACTGAAATCTACATAGAAGAATTACAGAATGAAGATGATTTATATATTCTTATAATGGATTATCTGAAAGGACTAAATGTGAGCAAAAATACAGTTCATGGGATCATCACGTAAGTCAAATGCTGCATATTTGTTTGCTGTTTGTACCTATTTCAGTAATTGTAACAATTCAGAAACCTATTGTAATTTTTGGCTCTGTTTTTGTTCAGGACTATTGTATTAAGGTTTTGTGGGTTAATGATTAGATTATGGATCTTGGATGCTTTTTTGTGCTTTATGTTGCTTCTGTGAGTCTGAAACATTTGGCAACTTCAAATTTAATGGAGATGTTGATGTTAAACCCAGAGAAACTGAGTTATTAATTCCTTTCTTTGTATTTGTAGCTTCTACCTGACAGTAAGAAAAGAGTGTGAATCAAAATTGGTGGATGGGATAGGCCGTAAGCCTCATTATAGCCTTCGCACCTTATGTAGAGCTTTGAAGTTTGCATCATCCAATCCATGCAACAATATACAGCGCTCACTTTATGAGGTGATCATCCTTGCTTTTCTTTGTTCCTAAATGTTGAGAACTCTAATTGGAAAATATTCAGTATTTTTCCATCTTAATACTTAGTATTTTATTAGCATCCCCCCCACGCACCTGTCAATAATGCATTTTAATTTTTTGCTGCTTTTTATAGGGCTTTTGCTTGGGTTTTCTTACTCAGCTTGATAGAAACTCTTACCCAGTTGTTCAGCACCTCATATGTCAGCATATTTTGTTTGGAAACACAAAAAGTCTAAAGCAGGCAAGTATTCTTTGAATAATTAGAATTAATTTTTTTGCTGTTGAAATGAAGGATATCTTCTCACTATTAAATGCTCTGAGCTCTGAAAGCCCATTTTGAGTTTTCTAAATAAGGCACCGTTGTTTCAGTGTTTTGTCGCAGCTCAAGATAAAATGAGACATTTTGTTTATATTGTTTCAAGTGAAACAATATACAGAAAGTGAAATAAGCTCATTATACTGTTGCTTTTCAACCTTCAGCCACAAATGTAGCAAGATTCAGTCCATATTGGGTCTTACACTCCATCCAAACTATGGAAAAATTGGCCAAAGAGATTGTTTTTAAATGCCTTTATAGCAGACAAAAATTAGGATCTGGATAACATTTGCTGCTATAGCTAGTGTAGAAAGCATTCATAAGAGACTAATACCCCAAAAACTTTTATACTGCTGGGATGAACCGTGATGCTGTAAGAGCTTTTGAATCTCTCTTCTAATTCCAAAAGGAGCCATTTTGTTCTGAGATAAGAATGCAGTGTGTTTTATGATTTGTGCATAGTCTTACAGTGGAGTTTTAATCTTGTAATCATACTGATTACATTTTGCTTTATTCTATTTACTTGGATTTTCTTGTAATCTTTCCTTTCCATTACATAGGCCCATGAAGAATAGATATGAATCGAGTTTATTATTGATATTATATCTAGGTGGCTAGAATAAAAGTCACATAGTTCTCATAAAGGGGAAATGCAACACCATGATGTTTTAAGAGGGCCTGTCGATAGCTTCAATTATTTATATTTTTATAATCCCATTTTAGTCCTTACCAGAACCTAAAGGAGGCAAAATGATAAAAGTAGAAGGATACTGGATTTCAGCTGGCGATAACGAACCTACTATTGATGAGACTTACATTCTCACACCTTCAGTCAAACTTAACCTCAAAGATATTGTCCGAATTGTATCAGCTGGGTAAGCTGGATTTAATTTTTCCCTTTTCTGTCCTGTGAAAATAGTTTTCATTTAATTTGCTACATAAAAGTACCACTGACTTGTTTGATGCAACATGCTTGTCGATACCAACTTTCATCTTGCTGATGGCAATAACAATAAATCTCATTGTTTGGAAGCTACTGTAAGCAACATATGTAGTAAGACTGTGAAAACAGTTAAACATAGAAGAATTTTTCTATAAAGTTCTTGGCCACTGTAAAATCTTATCTCTAACTTTATGATCTGCTAATTCTTCAAGGACGTACCCTGTTCTGATTCAGGGAGATACTTCCGTTGGGAAAACCAGCTTAATCCGATGGTTGGCTGCTGCAAGTGGAAATCAGTGCGTTCGGATTAATAATCATGAGCATACTGACATTCAGGAATATATCGGCTGTTATACATCAGATATATCTGGAAGGCTGATTTTTAAGGAAGGTAGGACTACGGCTACTATGCAGATTTCTTGGCCATTCTTTTCTTTTTCAGCAAGGGTTATATTGAATGTTGTCTTGAAGATTGCAAAGCTCTCTATCATTTGCACTATTATTATTTGTACCTCTGTTGTATTCTACAGGATTATGGAAGTTGGTTTTGCTTTAGCATTACTTTTATAGAGCTCATGTTTAGTGAGAACTGTTATATGAGAATGCATTCTACTGGCAGGTAGGCTTGCAAATTGGTTGTTAGACTGGAAGGAAACATGAGTTAAGGAGGAAAATGGGAACATGAAGGATTTTTCGAACATTCAGTTCAAAAGTGATTCAGTAAAATTATCCCTTTGAATTGAATCTTCAGGCGTGTGATCAGTATATCAGACTGAATGCTTACAAATTGGCATGCACAGCTGATTTTTTTTCAAATTAAACTTGACACGGCAATCTAGTTTAGTAATTCAGATAACCTTTGTTCCTAGTTGTTAATTCATTAAATCAAATCAATGATTTATATTGATTATTTGGGTGTTGCACGTGCAGCTAATAATAAGTTACTTCCAGTGGGCTTCTGCAGATGTGAGTTGTGTCACTACAACAGCTTCTTGTTTATTTCTCCTTGGTTGTACTCTTGCAGCAATTAAAGATAGCCAGTAGGAGTGTAATGCTTTTCAGCAGGCAGCAGAAATTAGAATCCAAGTGTGGCACTAATATGATAGGTGAGTTCAAAAGGGTATAAATGCATTTCTACTTAAAAATAAGCCACTATAAATTCAGGGGATACTACTTTTAGGTCTATGGGGGTAATGATTTTTTTTTCTTGTCATTATTAGAAAATTAATTGAGTTCAGTTAAAATTACTCTCATGAGGCTATGGGGTGGTTTAGTTAATACTAATGAATTGTTGAAGTGGATTTTTCTGTTTATACAGGATAACTGATTATTTGGATTTGTAGACAAAGTAACTGCAGGAGGAAGTGAACTTACTCTCTGTGATCCTGGAAAAGCAGGGCCAGAATCAGGAGATTAAAATTTATAAGGAAATAGTTTTAGACTATACAGCAGGAAGAATTTCTTAAATACAAGTTGTCCCAGTAGAGCAAACCCTACACGAAGTGATAAGTTCTTTTGTACTGAAGAGCTTGAAACAGGGTGAATAGTCAGTCTGTCACAGGAATGATGGACTGATTAATATCGGGTTTATATGCTGCTCTACGCATGTCTGACTCTGAGTGGGTAACAGGTCTCCATTACTGATAAGATAAAAAACTACAAAGGACAACAATGTACAGTATTAATTGTTCAATCCACCTGAACACTTATACCCATTCACTCTTCAGGACGGAGAAAAACAACCTTCAAACTCTAAAGGCTACTGAAAGAACCACCTTGTATTGTGCAGGCAAAGTGTTCCAGTGGATACTCTAGCGCAGTATTTCTCAATCTAAGCAACATTTAAAATGGATGGACTTCAAATTCCAGAATTTCCCAGCTAGCATGCTGGGTGGGGAATTCTGGGAGCTGAAGTTCACCTATCATAAAGTTGCTGAGGTTAAGAAACACTGCTCTAGCAGATACTGCACTGGATAGGGTGTCGAACTTGATGGTCTTCAAAAGTTCCTTCTTACTCTGATTCTTTGATATTTTTTTCCTCAAGATTTTTCACTGCTTCTCACTGCAGAATGTAAATAAAATACACACACGTACTGTTTGGTAATTACTTTAAAGGTGTCCTCATTGATGCCATGCGAAAGGGATACTGGATTATCTTAGATGAACTGAACTTGGCACCTACCGATGTTTTAGAGGCACTGAACAGATTGTTAGATGACAACAGAGAGCTGTTCATTACAGAGACTCAAGAAACCATCAAAGCTCATCCACGATTCATGCTGTTTGCAACCCAGAACCCTCCAGGACTGTATGGAGGCAGGAAGGTTTGTTGACTGTCCTAAGATCATTATTTATTCATATTTCTTTCCTTACTATGATATATTGCATATAACTAGCAAGCTTGCCAATTGCTGTCCCTTCTGTGATCAAATTAGCATTTTTATACCCTGAAAATACATTTAAAAAACAGTAGGATTTTGTGTGTGTGTATGTACGTTCATATGTATGTATGTACATATATACACATACACACATATATGTGACCTGTGGTCACAAAAATACCTTAATTAATACACCTTCCAAATGAGGTATTTTTGTGACCGCAGGTTGCTGAAGAATGAGAGTGATAATATAGTATATTGAAATATGCTAACAAAGGAAACAGGCCTATAAGCACTGCTGCCAATCCTGTTTCTATTTTCAAAACTTAATAAGACCAGACTCTTACATTGGGGATAGCTAGAAAGTATGTGAGAAAAGATTTTTACTGGTATTTGTGTAACCATTTTAGCATATACTAGCTAATGAGAGTTTTTCCAATATCTGGACAGCATCTGGTTGAAGAATGCCAGTGTAAAAGTTGCATGAATTGGGTTGCTCGTCATGATACATTTTTATACACACACACACACACACACACACACACACACACACACACACATCCATATATTAACCTGATATATGTGGTTTTAATTCCAATTATATATTGGGGTATTCCAGGATGGATTAGAGATGGTGGTTCAGAGAAGCCTGTAATTGTTATAAATAAGTATGCAAATACATTTCTCTAATTAAACATTTCTCTAATTAAACACTGAAGTCACTACCAGTATGATACAGACAGGAAAAGTGAAAGTGATTTTCTACATTAAGCGTGATGGGCAAGAGCTTGATCCTGATGTGAGAACTGCCAGATCTATAAGCATTTGTAACATAGGTCTGTATTTCTGGGCAGCTCCTTTCCATATTTATTAACAGTTTGCTAAATACTTACACATGCTTTAATCTCAATACATGTATTGTTCTTTTGCTATAATATAAAGAAGCATGCATATAAAGTGTGCATTGTCTTAACTTCCATAGAATGGATATTTCACCATGAATTTGAAATCTTTCAAAAAAGTAACTGCTGATCTTTGAACAATTGTTGATAGACATAAGGAGCATACTTTATATGTTTATTTTACTGATAGGAATTCCAGGGGTACTGTTTCAATTAAAATCTTTTTATAGGTTTTATCTAGAGCCTTCAGAAATAGATTTGTGGAGCTGCATTTTGATGAGTTACCCAGTACAGAATTGGAAAACATTTTGCACAAAAGATGCCAGCTTCCACCTTCTTACTGTAGCAAATTGATCAAAGTCATGCTGGAACTACAGGTATTGCTAATTATTGTGCTGTTTTCTTAAGAGGAAGCAAACAGAGTAGGATGAATTGAATTAGTATCTTTTCCAAGGAGGATCCAGTTGTCTGATGGACAGTTATGTAAAAGTGAGGAATAAATTAGGTTATTTATGTATTTATTTATTTATTGAATTTATATTGCCACCTATTCGCCCATGGTGACTAAAGGTGGCTTACAGAATATAAAACCACATTTAAAACTATAAAACTAACAAAAAGAATCAAATAAATTAATATAGTACAATATAACAACATCATCCCCCACTTCCCACCCCCCGCCCCAGCGACAGCACATCACATGAGCCATTTAATGGGCTCCATCCCACTTTGGGTTCTCCAGGCCCGCTGGCAAAACCAGGTCTTCAGTGCCCTCCAGAAGAGGTGGGGGCCGTTCTAATCTCTGGGGGAATGATGTTCCAAGAAAAAGAGGGAGCCACTATGGAGAAGGCCATTCTGGGCCCCAGCAAGTTTATCTCCCTCGGGGATGGAACCTGCAGCATTCCCTGCCTCCCTGCTCTGATGGGTCATGTAGATGTGACTGGCAAGAGACCTTGAATTGTACCCGGAAGCAAATCAGCAACCAATGCAGGAGAGGTAATACATGTGCACACCGGGGTCTGCCCAAAACCATGTGGGCCTCTGCATTTTGCACCAACTGGAGCTTCCGGATGCTCTTCAAGGGCAGCTCCACATAGAGCACATTGCAATAGTCAAGACAGGAAGTGAATAGAGCATGAGTGACTGTGAGTAGGGACTGTTGGTCCAGGAAAGGATATCACTGGTGCACAACCCACAGTTCCGCAAAGGCCCTCCTGCCATGACCTCCACCTACTCTTCAAGCAGGAGTTGTGAGTCCAGGAGAACCCCTAGATTACACACACGGTCTGTTTGGAGTAGTGCCACTCTATCCAAGGCCAAAGATGGCAATTCTCCCTGAGCCAACAAGCCCAAACTCAGAGCTGCTCGGTCTTGCAAGGGTTTATTTTCAACCCTTTGCTCCCCATCCAGCCCATAGTTACATAGAAAAGAGTAGAGCATGCACTCTTCTCCCCTCTCATCCCATTTCACATTTGTTTGGTATACGTCAGCTTGTGCTAGGCCCAGTTTGAGGGGAATTTATTTTCTTGTCATTTTCCCTGTTCAGTGACACCCTCAAATGATATATGATTTTGGGCTTAGCCATTGAACGAAACCAAAGGAAACAACTGCTTGCGCTATTATCTAGATCACATGATCTCTGCCTTTCCTGAGTAGTAGGGGATACAGTAACACAAGTCTCTAGAACAGTGGCCCCCAACCTTTTGGGCACCAGGGACCGCTTCTATGGAATGGTTTTGCCAGAGGGGGCATGGTTTTGCATGCTGCCTGTATCCCACGGATGGGGCTTTGCTTATTTATGTATCCTAGTTTCGGGCATGTCGTAGACTGGTACCAGTCCATGGATCAGGGGTTGGGGACCCCTGGTCTAAGATATCATATTAAAAAGAACTTTTATCACAGGGTCCAAAATCCCATTCCAGCACCTGTTTCTCACAGATCTCATACAGGCCATCTGCCTCTTGCTTGGTAGTTCCTTCTTGCTCATACTGAGAATTCCAGCGGCTGAGATATACTGGGCAAAAGGGGTGGTGGTGGTTTAAATTGAGTCAATAGGCCGATCTGGGGAATGTGGCGGGAAGGATAAGGTAGTTCAAGGCATCTGAAGAAACCATTGTGGGCACATAATACAATATTGGATAGTGAGATCTTGCTTTGCTGGGTTTTTTTTTAGTCCTATCGCAGAGGTTCATCAGTGTTTGCAGGCAAGCATGGCTTCATTACTCTCCGTGACCTGTTTCGCTGGGCAGAAAGGTACCGATTAGCAGAGCAGACAGTGAAAGACTATGACTGGCTTCAGCACTTAGCAAATGATGGTGAGACTTCCTCCCTCTTTTCAGTTTGTCTGTCTGTGTGCCTGCCTGCCTGCCTGTATATATACGTATGTATGTAATCTGGGGTAAACCAAACATCAAAAGCCACTTGTATTTATTTATTACATTTTTATTTGACCTTTGTTATTTTATAAAAACTTCAAACATACATAATTCTCCTTCCAATTTTCCCTGCAATAACAACCCTGTGAGATGGGTTGGTTTGGGAAAGTGTGGCTGGAGTGAGAAAGAGTCACCCAACTGCCTTTCATGGCCAAGATGTTCTGATTTCTAGGCCAGCACCTTAACCATTACTCCAAACAACCTCTCCTCCTCCTCCTCGTCCTCCTCCTCCTCCTCATCATCACCATCATCATCATCATAATACTTGTCTCTTTATTCTTAGGATTTATGCTTTTAGCAGGAAGAGTCAGAAAGCAAGAAGAAGTGGATATTATTCAAACAGTCATTGAAAAATATTTTAAAAGAAAATTGGATCCTCAGTATCTTTTCTCAGAAGAAAGTGTGAAAAAACAGCTAGGTCAGTTTGCAGAACACCAAACTAATAACATTATATATTGGAACATGTTAGAATATTAGTAGTGTATAGTACTATATGGGAGGGGGGGGTTGCGTGCGTGTGTGCGCGTGTTTTTCTACAGGTTAATATTGATGATAGCAATTTTTCCCTTCCTTTGGTACATTCAATAGTTGGTCACTGAAAATAAAAGCCGTGATCTTGTCCCAAGGGAAATTCAAGTTTGTAATAACCAGGGCTATGGATTTTAATTACCTTGTGATGACTGTGGACATTTTAATATAACTTGCCTAAGTGGGAATTAGTATTTTACTTTCAGATTCATGATTTATTAAAATAATGTAATGCTTGGTTGATGTTCCTTCATTTCTAGTTTCTTGCTCTGTTTATTTCTATTTAAATCTCCTTTGTATCAGCTGCTGGGCTACCTAGAATGGATGAGGAATTCAGCCACATTGTATGGACTCAACAAATGAGGAGACTTGCAGTCTTGGCAGGCCGAGCTTTGGAGTTTGGTGAACCCGTACTACTGGTTGGAGATACAGGGTAATCTATTATCTTCTTTGCTAATCTCAGTTTTGAACTGAGCCACAGAGCATAAGACCGCATGTGGGAAATCTTAGGCTTTCTAGTTGTCAGTGGTTCTTGATTTATTTTATATCTACTTTTATTGGTTTTTAAAGCACTTCAACCACAAATGTCAAAAAATGGACAGCATGGCTTTTTTTGTGTTTTGAAGATGGAAGAACTTGAAATAGTTTGTAAAATAAGATTTAAGATAGTAATTTTTTAAAAAAGAATTCTTCTAAGAACCTGCAATTCAAAACTTGATGTGCCTTCTCCCATTGCTCTCTTGCCCTGCTCTTCCCTATGACATGGCGCTATTCACTTTGACGTTCAGTCCCCACCATAATGGCCACTAGCCATCACATCAGCCACTAAGATGACAATAAGCTTAATGTAATTGACTTTACCAACTTTACTATGCAGGTGTGGCAAAACAACTATTTGTCAGATCTTTGCAGCTATAGCAAATCAGAAGTTGTATTCTGTGAACTGCCACTTGCACATGGAGACATCAGACTTCCTGGGAGGACTGCGGCCTGTTAGGCAGCATTCAAAGGGCAAGGTCAGTTGGCTATAAGATGCTGAGTACAACTCAGAACTTCAAGAGCTCCAATGTTTGTGCTAACTCTCCTTTCTGCC
>JANHFR010001392.1:302181-314797 GCA_032468015.1 Mimophis mahfalensis | reverse complement strand
CAGCATTTAGTCATGCTGGCCACATGACCACGGAGATGTCTTTGGACAGCGCTGGCTCTTCGGCTTGGAAACAGAGACTGCCCCCTAGAGTCGAGAACGACTAGCACATATGTGCGAGGGGAACCTTTACCTTTACCTTTAAGCTTTACGGAATGAAATAAAATGTATTTCAGAGTAAACATATGCAGGATTGCATTGTTAATTTTGCAATCTAAAAGCACACTCTTTCTCTAAACTAGTACCTTTCATCTGTGATGGATTATTACTCCCATCCATCTGGGAGCTAGGTATAATGGAAGTCACTGTCCAACACACTCTAGATGTTACTTGGAGACATACGGTTCAAGGTCAAATTTGGGTCGGTCATTGGGACAAGAGATTTACTCTTCTAAGCTTTTTTATTTGTGCTGGAGACCATCTTCAAGGAACTTCTCTCTACAGGAAGATGTGCTTTGGGCTATTCTGTGAATCATATTTATGTGGTGCCCACCTATTGGCTGATTGGTGTGTTGATGGCTGGGGATTGGCTATTGCTTCCTTGTGCTTCCAAGCCCTTGGCACCTAGAGCTGTGGTGGTGCAGTGGTTAAAATGCAGTATGTACTGCAGGCTACTTGTGCTGACTGTCGGCTGCCTGCAATTTGGCAGTTCGAATCTCACCAGGCTCAAGGTCAGCCTTCCATCCTTCCACGGTTGGTAAAATGAGCATCCAGATTGTTGGGGGCAATAGGCTGACTCTGTAAACTACTTAGAGATGGCTGTAAAGCACTGTGAAGTTGTATATAAGTCTAAGTGTTTTTGCTGTTGCTAAGTATTTGATAAACTGGTGATAAATCAGCACTCGTTCACTGACAAGGGGCCAGTTTCCTAGGCTTTAATCATTTCCATGGCTATCTTTGTATCTGCATGGGTAACAATCTTAGTAGCTATGTAATAAATGTGTGTCCATCTTCATTGCAATGTAAGGCTACCAATGAGTTCAGGTCTCCTCATCTGACCATTCAAGGTATCCTTGCACTTTGGTGATTAGCTTCCTCCCCATTACATTGGAAGTATCTCCTACCTCCAAGCGATCTTTACAGTGCATAATTTGTCCTCGTATGGTAATCTCTGGGCAGTGTGCGATGCCCACTTGCAGATCTCGGAAGCCATGTTCTACACTTTCCAAAATATTTTTTATGTATGGCAGGGTGTGCCATAAAGCTGATCTTTTATCTTCTTTTTTCTTTGTTCAGTGTGGTCACATGAAGTCTATTATTATGAAAAAAACAAGTGAGACTTGCCTTGTCAATGAATGGGAACATTCACTCATCATACCCCATTCAAATTTTAATTAAAATTAAAATTTTAAGTCTTGACAAAATACTGGAGGGGTGGCAACACAATTTTGTTGGTAGTTGGAACTTGTCTCTATAGAAGAGAGAAAGGTGAAGTACTGTAATTAGATCTAAGCAATACCCTGACATACTGTAACTATAATTGTCTAACACTTCAAAGGAGATTTCCAGGGGGCAACTTCTGCTGAATCAAAAATCATGGCGGAGGTGTTCTACATTTCTTTCTTAACCGCAGCACATCATGGAAGAGCTATAAATCAAAACCCATGAAATGACTGAATATTATTTCCTATGGTGCCTCATCTCCATACAAAGCCTCACCTTCCATACAACCAGATACTTGTGCAGAAGTCAAATATTTCCATCCATCCATTTCTGATCATATTATAAAGTTGATACTGTGTTGTTTGGAGAAGACAATATTATAATTAAAACAAACAAAAATCCAACACTCCAAAAATGTAATATTAATCAAGGCACTTTAAGAATATACAGTCAACTCCGCCCCACCAGAAGATTAAAATAAAAACTAAGGTATGTCATGTTGTCTTTAAATGCTATGAATGTTATCAATATAGGCTTCCCCCCATGCAAATTAAAAAGCATCTATCTATACAATCGATTAAGAAAACTACACATAGAAAGTCTGTATAAATATTGATATTGGCTGACTTTCAAGTATTAGAAAGTTTTCAAACCAATAAAGAATGGCTCAAAATGATTGCATTTGATATCAGTATTCCTTTCATGAGATTAAAAGAATAAAATAATTAGTATAAATTAAAGCGAACCTCAGTATGTTTTGCTGAAGATAAACCGTTGGTATATAAAGAGCGCAATGACGAAATGGTTGAATTATGCCTGAGGGCTGATTTTATTTTTAGATAAAAGTGGGCAGGCATGCCATGAAAATGTTTTAAGTTTCTCCAACTGAAATCAATGAACCTAAAAATATTACGCTTTGGCTAAACAGTGCCTGATACATGTTATCTTACTACAATAGATGTATTTATTCAACTTATCTTAGGGAGAAGTGATAATTTAATTGGTTTTGTTCAGCTTCAGGGACCACAAATTCCTTTACATCAAGGAATTTAGATTTGCAAACTGCCTTAACTGACACATTAAAAACTCCTTTCAACCCTCTTGCCGTCCAAAGACAAAATGATTTCAAAACAAAGGAATCATCATGAAAAAGGCTGATCACTGAATCACTGAAATGAATTAAGCCCATTTGCTTTAACTCCTCCATCTCTTTCAGCTGATTTTCTACTTCAACCATTTGTTGCAGGCAACAGTTTGTAAAGAACAAGTATGATTTCTATAAATACTTTTCAGAAACCAAAATCCTTCGTATGTTTACCATTAGAATCTCAAGAAACATTTCCTAAGCCATAATTAACGATGAACCATAAAAATCCCCACTTTGGACCCCATTTTTTCTTTGCTTGGATACAGTGAGAATAACATCCTGAGTATGTGTTTCCAAGAGGAAACACAAGTCAGATTTCACCTTCCATTTCCTGCAGTTACAATTTACCAGGATAATGTTTCTGAGCATCCTTTGAAGATATTCTCTCATTTTCCGGAGTACATTAAGTAATCTCTCCTTTCACTTCTCTTATAAGCTGTTAAAATTGGAGAGGTTTTCATACCAATGCAAAAAGCGTCCCAGTCACATATAAAACTTTGCATCTGTTAAATACCAAAAGTTCTGACCAATTAAAGGATTTGAAGGAATTTTGCACAAATCCCCAACCCAGCTTAACCAAAAATGTTTAGATTCCCAATACAAGCAGTGTTCAAGTGAGGGGTTCTTGGTGCTCTTTCAGCTTGGTTGTTTTCTTGCAGACATTATCCAACCTAGGTAACATCAACAATGTTCAACTGTCTCACATTTTAGCTGCTTCAAATACATTTTAGGGACTTTAAAATTTTAATTTAAAAAAAAAAAAACAAAACTGCATGAGTGTTTATTTTTAAAGGATACTGCTTCAGTTAAAAAGTTTAAAAAATCAAATACATATTTTAAACCTAAGGAGATTTAAAAGATCAAATTCAGTTACCACAACTGAAGCTAAAACATGACCACGCAAGAGAAAAGGAAACCTAGTAAAGAACCTTTATGCAACTAGACACCCAATAAAAACAGATTTGCCACACAATAAAACTTAAAATAAATAAAAACAGAATATATTGTGAGGCTCTTCTTTTGGGAGAGATTTGGCCACAGCCAATTATACAGGCTGAGTTTATAGCACTTGTAAAACAAACAAAAAATGGCTTATACAATTATGTAAACCCAGCCCTAAACTGTAAAATTATTGTCTGCTCCTTTTTTGTAACTTATCTTTGTCTTTCCTTCTTTCTCCTGCTACGGTCATTAGGATCACTTTTTAATGGCGTAGATTTCCTGCCTTTCTACCTTTAATTTTCTTTTTAAAGTAATTTCTTCTGGATGGCCTGATATACGTCTAACATCATTAAAAAACCTGGATACTTCTCAACCTGGATGTTTCTCAACCAAGAAACTTCCTGTTTTCATATCCTTGAAGCAATATATATTCCACGATCTTTTCAAGTAAACAAAGAGCCAATCCTGATGCACTCATTTTCTTTTTAACCATACAGTGCCATCAGGATTACAATGTTTGTAGACATCAACTGTGAACTTTGAGCATTTATTAAAGATTACCTTGTCATGCCAGCCACATGACCACAGAGACATCTTCGGACAGCGCTGGCTCTTCAGCTTTGAAACGGAGATGAGCATTGCCCCCTAGAGTCAGGAATCACTAGCACGTATGTGCAAGCGGAACCTTTACATTTACCTTACTTTGTGGTGATCGGACAAACATAAGTTAACTATATTTCTTTTCTTTTCTTTTTGCATCTGCAGATAGGCAACTAGCAGCCCTGTTTGTGATCTGGTCCCTTTTGAGGAGGTAGAGCCGGAGGAACACCTGCAAGTCCACTAAGAGGAATATCTGACGCATATATCACATAAAGTCCAAGTTGGACTTCAGTTGTGCATATCCTGTGCGTTTAACAAAGATAGCTTAGTTATTACTCAGGAAGCATTTGAAACTGTTAGTTCTGAGAAACGACTTTGGCACTGAGAGTTCAGCCTCCTGGGTATTACAGCCATGCTCCTTTTGTTTGGCTGTGGCATTCCAGGACACAACACGTGATTAGGTCCAGGCAGTGGGGACTACATCCCTGAGGGAAGAGTCTGCCCACTCCTTGAGAAGCCATCCCTGGACCCAGCAGTATTGAATAATTTTTATCCTGTCTCCCGAAAGCTCTTAAAACAGTTTGCTTCTTGGATGGCATCTAAGAAAATATAAAGCAAATTATAAAATGCTATTAAAATATAATGTAACATAGTAAGGTTTTCATTTGAAATGCACTTACTTACTTTAAAATATATCCACCCAACTCGAAAAGGCAGATCTTTGGCAGAGATCAATATAAATATCCATCATTTAATTATAAATATACACCTCAAACCATAAGCCTAGGCTCGCATATTATCTTACGGCAGTGGTGGAGAACCTTTTGGCACTGAATGCCAAAAACAGGAGCAAGTGAGCACATGAGCACACCCACGTGCTAGAAATCAAAAGATCACATGATCTTCAAGTTTCTAGTGCTTCTGCCCATGTGCGCAAGACCAACCTGGAAGAGCAACGGGCAACAGCTCTGCATGCCCAGAGAAATAGTTTCGTGTGCCATTTCTGGCATGTGTGCCATAGGTGCACCACCACTGTCCTAAGGGAAAACCAAATACATCATTCTAACCAATAATAATTCATGTGTAAACCTGATTTATAGTATGTAGTTGGTTCAGCCAAAAAAAAATAAAAATCTGCCTTGTATTTTTCATAATACAGTACACTATTTTTCACTGGCTAAAACTTAACTTCTGTTTTGGATCCTAAAGCTAAATTATACATATAACATCTCATCCTGCCTTTTGCTACAACATGACCATCCATTCCAGCACTACATCATGGTAGACCATAAACTAATACCTTGTTATGTCTCCATCAAAATTATTTTTTTCCATCTTGAGGGAGAAAAAAAACAATGAAGCACAATGCCTTTTGAAAAATAGGTATAGTGTTGCTTTATCAAACTCTTAATATATAAAATAATGCTTAGGATACATTTTGAGGTGGCAAAATTCCAGTGTTCACCAAGTAAGAAATCATTAGTACAAATGAAACAAAGTTCTTATTTTTTAGATATCCTTCTAAAAAAAATGAAAAGAGATTAAGCAAATATTTTATGAGGATTATTAATTCAAGACAAGTAAAAAATATTTCAAAGAATTAAATGATATTTTAATGACAGTAGCTATGAATACTTTTGACAGCAAGAGGCACATAAAATTATTTTAATATAAGTTCCTTTGGTTAAAAAAAAGACTTGGAATAATGATTAGCTGCGTATGGACATATCATGATTTATTTTTATGTTTACTTTTATCTAAAACAACCAGAACATTTTGCCCTTTAAAACACCATGTAGTCTTTTGTAAATAATTACATGGTTTAATAATTACGGTAGTTTACACAAAGATTGCAAGTAGGCTTTGTACAAACATACATATGATATGGAAGATGTAGGGTGGTTTTTTGGGTTATCCTTGATGTACTTTCTGAAGCCAAAAGTTCAAACATACTTTGTGAAACAGAAAACAATCTCTGCTCACTTACTGCTGTTTCTGAGAGTTCATCACATGGAGAATTCTGGCCTCCTATTTATGAAATAGACTGAAACGTTCAGCCCTGAATAAAATTCACTCCACTGACCTTAGATCATGTTCAGCATGTAATAGATTGAAATGTTATCTATTGACAGTTGTATTAACCTTTTAGCAGCAAACAGTGGAAAAAAATATTATTATCCATCTTGCAGCAAAGCAGATATTCAAAATACAAACAACATTGCAAAGAACCAATTTGGAGCAAAGCATGCCAATCATGTCAAAGTAAGCACCCCAGAAACATTCAGGAATTGCTGGGCGAATCAACACAGAGAGGAATAAGATTTCTAAGGTACCAAATGTCAGAAGTGACAGAGGCATGAAATTTGCCTAAAAACAGAATGGCTGTTAATAAACAGTAAAAAATAATAATCACAAATTCATCTTTGTATGATAAATTATGCCACTTGAAAAATAAAAAGCTATGATGGGTATTGGCAACCCCAAGTTTTAATTAACCCCCTAATTTTATATTTAAAAAAAGAGTAACCAGAAAAGATCAACATGGTATTGCAACATTATGAGCCACAGTGGTGCAGTGGTTAGAATGCAGTATTGCAGGCTACTTCTGCAATTTGGCAGTTCAAATCTCAACAGGCTCAAGGTTGACTTAGCCTTCCATCCTTCTGAGGTGGGCAAAATGAGGACCCAGATTGATGGGGGCAATTTGCTGACCCTGTAAACTGCTTAGAGGGGGTTGTAAAGCACTGTGAAGTGGTGTATAAGCAATGGTTGGATTCAAATATTCAATTTAGTGAACCACTGGTTCACTAAATATAAGTGTGGGGGCACACGCGTGCACACGCGCAGCTTTTGAGACACAGGGAACACACTGTTCCCATCCATTTCTTCCCTCTGGAGCAGCATGGAAGCTGTTTCTCTGGACTCCACAGCCTCCATAAGAGCCCAGAGAAAGAGCCTCCGCTGCTCTGGTGAGCAGAAATAGATGGGAACAGTGTGTTCCCTGTGCTTCAAAAGCTGGAGCTCAGCTAATTTGCGCGGCTACTAGTTCTGCCACGTAAATCAGCTGAGCTTTAAAAAAGGAAAGGGCGGGGGTCGGTGCAGGTGGGCAGGGCCAGAATTGATGTCATATAGTGATGCAATCATGTGACATTTCACTTCTGACTGCACTGCTTGGCAATGGAGGAGCCAGTCACAATTGTCGTCAGTAAATGAGGACTCTCTGTATTGAAAATTCAATCCTGATATAAAAAGCATACTTTCCCCCCATCTCTCAATACAATTTCTTATGAATATACATATCTTTAAATGGGGTAGTTCAGGGATTAAATGAATTGTTCTTCTCCCGAAGACCTCCCTGCATAATTACAGTATAATTATACTAATAATTTAATAACAATTAGCCATAATAATTGTCATAAGCTTTTCACTCCACCAAAACAATTCTTTCATATACATTTTTTTAAAAGACAACAATTAGTGGTGTTTATCTGTCAAAACAAGGATTTCCACTCTTGGGAACTGAATTATATTATTATGGTTTGTTGCAAAGTCAGCCACATGTTTAGACTGGATTTGGCATTTTTATCCACCTATCAAGTTCTTCCCAAGAACTTGGCATAGGAAGATGTTGTTTGATGGTGTTAAAAGTAACATTGCAGCACGCAAACTGTTCCAAGTGAAGTACCTTTTGCAACCGACTGAAGGTGGCAGCGTTCAAATGATGCTCCAGATGTTTTAGGATTGCACCCAAAGTGCCTATAATATTGGTGTGCTATCCTTGCTTTCTTATTATTAGTAGTATAATAAACAACTGCATAAATGAATATATTAATGCTAATAATAGCAACAGCCACATTTAACACATAATGAAAGGTAGTATATAGCCTGATATTAGAATAGTTTTGTACACTAACATAACCAAAACAAAAGAAGTTGTGGTCAGCTTCATACACTCCATATATAAGCCCTATTTTTTTTGCCTTATTTTGCCAAATAACTGACAACTGAGTGAATTCGCCTAACATACCAGAAGCCTTTGACTTACAACAGGTCGACTAATGACACTTTGAAGTTATGACAGGCCTCCCAAAAAGTATTTATAATCCTGTTTCAAAGTTTTGTCACACACACCCTCCATGGCCATATAATTACATTTTGGGTGCTGGACAACCAGCTCTCATTTATGGCCGTTTGCAGTGCTCTGGGGTCACAACCATGACTTATGACAGTTTTGCTGGAAACTGGCATTTCTTCCAGGTTCTACCAAAAGTTGTGAGCAATGGGTTTGTTTAATGACTGTGGGGGAAAAGGGTCATAGAAATGGATCTGCAGTGATTTGTCTAGTGCAAGGAACCAAGAATGGTGCAAGGATTTAATCGGAATACTGTAATGTATTGTTCATCACCAATAGGAATGAAGCTTGTCAGACTAAAGCACAACCTGCATAGCTACAACCTGCTCAACTTACAATCAGAATTGAGCCCAAAAATGTCTGTTGTTAATGTCTGTTGTTAATGTCTGTTGAGACGTTTCTTAAGTTAGTTTTGCCCCATTTTACAACCTTTCTCGCCTCAACTGTTAAGTGACTCACGGTTGATACCCTAATAACCCAGTTATTAAGTGAATGTAGCTTGCCCATTGACTTTGCTTGTCAGAATGTCGCAAAAAGCGATTACACGACCTTGGGACAAAGCAATGGTCATAAATATGAACCAGTTGCCAAGTGTCTGAATTGTGATCACATGATTACGGGGATGCTGCAAAGGTCGTAACTGTGCAAACCAGTCCTAAGTCACTTTTTGCAGCGCTGCTGTAATTTTGAACGGTCACTAAACAAACTATTGGAAATTGAGGACTACCTGTATTTGATCTATCTTGTGAAACCCTCTTCCTGCAAACCAACAATTCCAGGCTGATTTGCCTCTTAGCTCCTTGGGAAAGACCACCTTCCTTCTAAGATTCTGCATGACATTCCACATGATTCGCTTTACGACCGTCAAGACCTTTAACCCTAATTGCCAGGCTCAATTATGGTTGTAAGTCAGGGATTACCTGAAATTGCCACAAACTTTGATTTATCAATAGCAGTTGCTAGATTCATATGACATAAACTCATTATTTCAATAGGTTTACTAACTCTATGGCTTGGCTCCTTCAAACCCAATCATTGCAGCTATGCCCAAGTTATCTTCCTGAAATGATTGCCTTATGATATCTAAACTTAGTGTACTGGGTAATAGTTATCACTGAGTAAGCACAAACTGTTGCTCTATTACCTTCTTGTAAAATTTTGATACATGGAGATTCAGGAGAGTTAGTTCTTCCAGAATTTAGGAAAATAAGCGTGAGACTTGAGTGTCCTTTATTGATTGACAGCAAAGACGGCATTCAAAATGATTGCTCAAGAAACGAGCAGGTCCCTTTACATTTTTGAAAAACCTAAATGTTGACGTTTTTAATCATCAGGGTGAAACACAAAACTACCTGGCATTATGATTCCTACGGAAAACAAAAAGGTGCAATGCTAACTCGTAATTCATTGCTTCTGTAATTATTATAATGCTTCGTGTTTGTAATACCTATATTGGAATTATATTCACTGTAATAAATGTTTATTCTGCATGGCTTTTCTAGTTTCTATAAAGCCTTTTATCAGATAATAGGGGAAAGGACAACAGTGAGCCAACTGCAAACAAAATAATGTTATCTCACGTTACCTGTGGCAGTGCTAACTATTATGTTTTCTTATCATTTCCAATTTGAGAACTTCGTTGTTTACCCAGCTAAAAAAACAAATCTCAATAGTTTGGATTTTTAAAACATGTGGAATTCACAAGAGGTTATATTTTGCTACTGGAATACTGGCACTCATCCATGCCAGTGTTATTTATAAAAAAACAAACAAACGCAAAAGCCTTCTGCACTTATTTTTATGATAAAAGTGATGCAGACCACGCCACCTTACAATAACTCATCTCTGAGGTTACAATACAGCACTTCCTATTCCCAAGCATCTTTCCTTATATTATTTCAGGAAATAAACTAGAAAGTTGAAAAGACAAGATGGGTGACACCTTTGTCAACCTACTGCCATTTCAAAAAGTTTTATGTCACTTTCTTGCTTACAATAAATACACAGGGTGGTTTACTGCTCTATCATAAAAATACACCAAAATAATAAAAACAAGCAAAATAGTAAATATAGGTAATCCTTGACTTATAACAGTTTGTTTAGCGACAGTTCAAAGTTGCAAAGGCACTGAAAGTGTATAAAAATGGATATCAAGTGTATCAAATAAATACACATTGATGTACACACTGATAAATTTGTTATAGAATAAACACAATCCATTGAGATATATAGGAAGAGCATCGATCTGTGTAGTGGTTAAGGCACCAGGCTAAAAAAAGGATACCATGAAGTCAGCTGGGTGATTTTTGAGCCAGTCACTCTCTCTCAGCCCTAGGAGGGAGGCAATGGCAACCCATTTCCAAAACTCTACAGAGAAAATTGTTAAGGATGTGTCCATTTGTTAAGTGAATCTCTGCTGTTGTTAAATAAGTAACATGCCTGTTAAATGAATCTGACTTCCCCACTGACTTTGGTGGTCGGAAGGTCGCAAAAGATGGTAACTGACCCCAGGATATTGCAATTGTCATAAATATGAGTCAGTTGCCAAGAGTCTGAATTTTGATCATGTGACCATGGGGCGGTTGCAACAGTTGTAAGGGTGAAAAATGGCTGTCACTTTTTTCAGTGTCGTTGTAACTTTGAACAGTCACTAAACAAACTGCCGTCCTTTGAGAACTACCTGTTTGTATTCCTTATGTCTTTACTCCAAATTCTGATTCAAAGAAAAATAACCATACCCATTTTCTGTACTTGGCTCTGGAAACACCTTCACAGATTCAATTCTTGGTCCAATTTATGTCAATACGTCAAGAGCCAACAGTTCTACCAGGCCCAAAGTAGAGGTTATTTCTCCTGATCTGATAAATGATCCTTTAAATTGGAGATGCAACAGATTTGGCCATCTGTCTTTTGGTATTCAGCCTTGCAAAAACAGAGCTAATCCAAAAAAGAGACATAAAGCAGGAATCTGGGCTCCAGGCACATGGATTTTCTAATAATTAGTCTCTTTTACAAGAACTGTGTTTGCAACAACAAGGTCTCATTGTGCTTAAAACATGCCCACGCCAACACACACTTTAATAGAATGGATTAGTACTAAAGAACTTGTAGGGAATACAAACTTTCTAATTTCAAAAATCAGCAAGTGCAGTGGATTTTTTTTTCTACGCGCATTAGCGCATATACTCAATTAGCAGCTTCACAGATTTCCACACAATGAAAAATAATTCACCTATGGCTCAATCTCCTAAACTATGTACCCATAATATTTAATCTTCCATTAAAGTGACTGCTCTTCAGGCAGCTTTCCCTGATCTCACTCTTCCGAGGTGCGATGGACCAAAACCTGCATCTGTAATCCAGCCTGTGTGGATGACAGAGAGTTGGGGAAGAACATGAGACCACTTAATGGCAGATGACAGGAAGTGATAAAGTTCTAAAAATTCATTTCCTAAATAAAATGCTTTAGCAGCAGCCCTGCCTAACAAAGATCAGACTGAAGACAGAGGATGCTTCCCCTCAGCGGTTTTCCTTTCTTATGCCCCAGTCAAATGCTACCATGGTTTTGCAACAACTCACATTCTTCTAGGTGGCAAATCTATTGGATAGTGGGTGCTTCCTCATAAGCCTTACACTGCACAATCAATCCCCTGCCATTTCATCTGGAGGCCCAGATACTGATCCCCATCCTGTGTGTGGTTTTTTTCCTTTACTGTCTGCGCTCCATCCAGGAGAAAGGAATGGGCCACTACACAATCAGATACAGATCAATCTCAGCCTCCCATTTAGAAGTGTCTTGTAGCCCAAATGAAGCACTGCCAGGGGATTGTAAGATGCAAACCCCACATACAGGTAGTCCTCGGTTTACAACAGTTCATTTAGTGACCGTTCAGAGTTACAAGGGCACAGAAAAAAAGTTTTTCAGTTACAACCTTTCCAGCATCCCCATGTTCATGGGATTAAAAATTCAGATGCTTGGCAACTGGTTCATATTTATAACTGTTGCTGTGCCCACCTGGGTCAGGTGATCCTATTTTGTGACTTTCTGGAAACCAAAGTCGACAGGGAAACCAGATTCACTTAACAACTGCATTACTAATTTATCAATTGCAGTGATCCACTTAACAACGGAGGCAAGAAAGGTTGTAAAATGGGGCAAAATTCACTTAACAAATATCTCACTTAAGGACATAAATTGTGGGCTTGGTGGTGGTCATATATTGTCTTTGGAGGGTCAGGTCAGTCTTGTTTAGAAGCCCCCTTCTCACAGACACACACACACAGACACACACACTCCATTTACATTAAACTCCTGTCCCAACTCAACTGCAGAAAGTCCTCTGCTTGTGCTAAAGAATCTCTGCTTTGCTCTATTGCTTCCTGTCTAGAACATAATATAGATGTGATTCTGGGGT
>JANHFR010001392.1:274670-288246 GCA_032468015.1 Mimophis mahfalensis | reverse complement strand
GCTGGAAAAAAACGCAAATTTAACTTTATTTTTTGCATTTTTCCCAGCATTTTGGGGCCTCTAGGGGGCGCAAGCACGCGTGGGAGGGGTGGAGGGGAATCCCCTCTGGCCTCCCACGTGCCTGCTGTCACTTCCCCAAGCCCCCAAATGCCGAAAAAAAATGTGCGCATGCGCGGGGGAGGGGCATGGTGCATGCTATGCCCCCCCTGCGCGTGCGCGTGGTTCTCCCAAGCCCAAACAGGAAGTGGCACGTGGGTGGCCACGCCCACTCCCCCCCTTTTGGCACTCGGTGCCAAAAAGGTTCGCCATCACTGATCTAGAGATATATAGATATATAAAGAATTAAATGCTAAAACAGAACATTTTAATTGACTTTGTATGATAATGAACTTTATATGTAGTCAACCATTCATTCAGCAACCGAAGTTATGACAGTCCTGAATGAAGAAACAAACACCACTTCTATAAACCCAATCAGACAGTACATGAACCATGTTTCCATTAGTCCACTATCTGGTGAAAATAAATTCCTTGAAAATTGTGAGATCAAGTCACAATTTTGAAAGATATTTTTAATCCAGTGCTCTGGTTTTTGTTCTTTATTCGGTTTCTACTTCTCTTTCCATCAAAATATTCTGTATGGCTTATAAAACAAGCCATAAAATAGAATATTAAGTTATTTTTTTCAGCATCTTTTTGCATTTTTAATTAAACTCTTCACAGGTGTTTACTTCAAGTGAACATATTATTTTTCTTTTTCCAGCTTTTATTTGACAAGTATATATGATCATTCTATATTTGAAGCATTCAGCAAAGTGGTTCAGAAATTAATTCCACAACTCCCAACTTTGGAAAATCTGCTTAACATTTTTGTCTCGGTAAATATGTTTGTATGTGCATGTATTTCCTATGTTTTTCATGTTTATTTTAAAAGGACATTTTTTTAATGTTTTGAAAAATCTTGCTGTTATTTAAGCAATTATGAGATTCTGTATGGAACACAGAATCTGTGCATTCCAAGATAGGGATAGAAAATCTTCAGAAGTGGAAGGATCTCAAAACCCACTACTACTTAGTCTTGCTAGAGTTCATCTGAAGCCTGTTTTTTCCCCTCATTCAGACCTCACAGCTTTCAGATGTCAGGAAAGAATCTCAATTGCATTACTCGGTTGGCCTGGGGCAGAGAGGTGTAATTGAGCTACACAGGTCACAGAGATGGGCTGGCAGATAATCTCCCCAGCAGCTTCATGTAGATTCAGAATAGAAGTAGTAAGAGATTAAAGCCCAGGGGAACCTGCAAAGCAGGGGCCTTGGGCCCAATCTTTCTTTAACACTAACTGGAGCCAGCCCTGGACAGAGAAGTATGGGAACGCCATGCCATGCACTCTAAATCCCCTAATCCAATCCAGAAAGATACCATGATCTTTATCAAAGGTTGCTAAGATCAAAGTATCAAAGGTTGCTAAGAGATCAAAGTAGGCCAGGATGGTTTACTACTCCCATTCTGATCCCACCAAAGGTCATCAAGAAGAGCAACTAGTGCCACCTCAGTATTACTGAGTGGCCTGAATAAATTGTTAATTTTAACTGGGTATGGTAATTTTAATTTTTAAATTGTTTTGTCTAGTCCTTAATCTTGATTTAATTTGTTTTTTAACTTTTTTATTGTATGTTTTTAAATGGACTGTAAGCCGCCCTGAGTCCCTCGGGAGAAGGGCAGCATATAAATTTAATAATTAAATTAAATTACAACTGAATATGAAGACTGACATAAAATAGTCCAGATAATCCTAGAGTTCTAGGAAAGTTATTTCTGTTGTGCAATGTATTCTTTTATAATTATTCTTTAAATTTATATACTGACTTTCAGCATCTCTGGGCAGCTATATTATACGGTATTGTGTAATGTAGAAAGACTGACTGTGGGAGAAAAGATGATTGATAGACCAACAGACATAGCTGAAAGATAGATAAGGATGGATGGATTATTGTGTTGTGCATATAAGTGTGTGTGTGTGTGTGTGTGTGTGTGTTATGTTCAATATAATATGCATTATATATATATTAGGTTCTTTGTAACAAAATCCATGTTCCCTTGTAGAATTCTGGAATTGAGAAAGCATTTCTCTTTGATGTAGTAAGTAAAATTTATATTGCTACTGATAGTACCCCCGTGGACATGCAAACTTATGAGCTCAGCTGTGATATGATAGACGTTGTCATTGACATCTCTTCCATCTATGGGTAGGTTGGAGTGTTTTTGCTATCATTTTTGCTTGTTTGCAGTTAATGTACTGTATAATTGTCACATGGCAATGCATTTGTAATGAACTCCCCCCCCCCCCCACTAACATTTGCATATACAATGATGTGCAATTTGGTCTTTGTCAAAGTTGAGAAAAATAGTGCAAGTTATCTTGAAAATATCAGTGAAAATCAAGCAGTCATATTGTGCACTTAAGTACATGTACATATAGACACAGTATATAAGGATCAGGGTGATCCTTGCAATGAATTTTGAAGTGCGCTGCCTGGAGTGGTTAGAATTGGGGTGATGTGGAAAAAAATTAATAAGAGAATACAAGAATAAGGCTAGTTTATTTCCCAATAATTTATCCTTAAAATGGAAAAATAGTTTTAGACGTGATGAGAATCTGGTAATGAAGGGAGAGGGGATTGCTTAATTTTTTTATATTTTTTTTTAGGAGAGACTTTTTAAATCCAGGATGATTTGAGGGCAGTGGGGGGGTTAGATATGATTCTTGATTTTTTTAGATAGAGGTTATATATCATGCTTTATTTGGTTATACAAGAGAAATTGGGGAACAATATTGTGGTAACTCATGTTTTCAGAAAACCTCTTTATAGTTAATAGATTATTTGATGTTGAAAAAAATTTCTAAAAAAAATATAAATAAATTGTAGTTATACATTGATAGCAGAGAGAAGGTATTTCTGCTTTTTGCTATTACTTTGTATTTCTCAGAACATTCCTGAAGTATAAGAAAATGGAGTCTAAACAGATATATAGTTCCATGTTATTATCAAAATCCTCTTAGTCAGTGGAGTCCCGAGTGTTTCTTTGGCCAAGAGGATCTATAAGCAGATCCAAATCAGCTACTGTACTCCTGTTAACTTCATATTTATTTTGCAGTAGGGCATTCTGTTTGTGGCTTCCTTTATACATAGTTCAGCAGTTGCAATGGTACTACCTGGAGCAGTAAGAGCAGAACGTCTGAGAAAGTGATTTGATTGATTCTTAATTAGCTATTTAGCCAAATTTAGTATTTTAGTTTAGTTTTGTTATGTGAAATACAAGTCGAAATGTTTTTTTAATAAAGGAAGACCTCCTATCTTTATACCAGTATAGATTTTGATGACTACTAAAATCATACAAGAAAACTCCATGTGCAGATTGTGGTTTGCAATAAAATCTAAGAGGTTGTTCCCTGTAGTATTTGAAAGGTCCCACTCTTAAACTTTCAGGCAGCTGTTGAACTTCCATCTCTTCACCCAACACATTTTTCTTTGAATGTTTCTTTGTTCTTCCCACAACTTTTAAAATGGTATTTCATATACTGTATGTTATGTTTTAATTATATTCAGTCTGTTAACCATAGATATATAGCTTAAATGAGAACTGTTTCCATTTTATATATTGTATATTTATTTATTATTGCAGATTTATTTTAATGTTTCTTACACTATTTTTTATTTTGTCTATTTTCACTTTTTAGTTTATGCTTAGTATTAAGAATTTTGTGTGGATTTTAAAAAATTAACATTGCAGCACTATGTTAGTAATGCTTTTATACGTATTATATAGATTCCATTGTTACATGTGATATGAATTATTTTAATACTGTGGTTATCTTCACCAATATTATCACATCTGTTTCATAATTCAATAGATTATATTTGGATATACTCCAAACACATAATATGTAATCTATATTTAAATAATATTATAAGAAGAATACAGTCTCTAGATCATAACAAATTAATGCTGTATTTTCCCAACATTCTTCTTTCACAATCCTTTGGTATTAAGGCTCAAAAAAGATGGTGCTGGAACACCTTATGATAAAGAATCAACAGCAATTATAAAATTGAACAATGCCACAGTCCTTTACCTCAAAGAAGTGACGAAGTTCCTTGCACTAGTCTGCTTTGTCAGAGAAGAAAGCTTTGAGAGAAAAGGTATTCAACTTTTTTGCCTAAACCTGTTACAATCGTGTTTTCCTTTGTAAAAAAAATGTTTCCCTGTCTTGATCCTACAGTCGAACACAATGTTTCTCAACCTTGGCAACTTTAAGATATATGGACTTCAGCTCCCAGAACTCCCCAGCTAGCCTGCTTCCAGCCAGCATCCTTCCTATCAAAATACCCAAAAATGTGTAACTATTTAGTAAATGTAAGCATTGAGATACTGTTGCTAAGCACATTGATTTGTGCTTAATAGATTGTAAGCCGCCCTGAGTATCCGGAGAAGGATGGCATATAAATGGGATTTTAAAAAAAATGGGTTGAAGAATGAAATGAATTTCACCATTCTATGTTAGAATGACTAGATTGTGGCAGTGTATTTTGTAGCTAAAAGGATAAAGACAAATGTAGTCAGCTTTTAATTACATAGATTCGTAAAGCAAAGAGTGTAAATTTAGAGGTAATGAACATTTCCTATAACAAAACAATGTTAATTGTTTTACTATATGTAGTCACTGCAAAACAGCTAATTTGTTAAAGCTGACTACATATTAAAGATTTCCAAATGAGCACAAGAAATCAACAATATTCTAAATGAAATCAGGTGATATCCTTTCTTATATTTTCTTTTCTTTTCTTCTTTCTTCCTGCCACTGATGTGTCTTACATGCCAGCATAATAGTTAATAAAATATGTCATTACATCCTTCTTTGTAAAGCTGTTGGGATGCATAAACATAGTTAAGCCATCTGTGCAAACAGTGGCAGTGTGGTTCGGTTTAAGGTGGTAGCTGGGATGGGGGAAAAACAGCTTTAGGTCCATTCACAGTCATGGAAACTAATTGGTGACTTTGGGCCACTTACACATTTTCAGCCCAGTGTACTTACTATAATGGAGAAAATTGGAAAAGAGAGTGCAGCATCCATTGTTTTGATCTTGTGGAGGATTTGTGAGGTAGAGATTTAATTGATTAATAATCTAAACCTATTTAAATAATACTAAATGAGATCTAGTGGGTAAGTTTGTTGTGAACTTTCAAGTTTTAAGGTTTTTTTTAAATCAGGCAACCTGAATAGAGAAAAAAGGAGTGGGAATAGTGGTTGCAGTGTGGAAAATCATTTTGTTTTTCATGTTTTACTTTGAAGAAATTATAAATATTGTAAACAATGATGACTTTGGGAAAGAGCTCAAAAGAATAAAACAAACAATAGAATAATAACAACATAATAAACAAAAAGAGTTGCTCTATTCTCCAAGCTAAAAAGCACATGTGAACAAGACCATTTTCAGACCCTTCGGTTGAGGGGAAGAGTTGGACATGTTTGTGACAAGAATATTCCAGAGTTTTCCATTGAAAAAGCTGCTCTGTGACTCTACAACCCATGAAACTTTGGCGGAGGTGAGACATTCAGCACACCTCCTCATGGTTTTCAGACTGGACAAACAAATTGACGTGTGTTTTCTTTTTCCTTAGGACTAATAGACTACAATTTCCACTGCTTCCGCAAGGCCATACATGAAGTGTTTGAAGTGAGAATGAAAGTAGTAAAAACTCAAAAGAATCAGAACCAAGTACAGAAGAATAAAAGAGCCACACATAATGGCACACCTAGAATGCCACTGTAATTGAACTCTTAATGCCCACTGGTAGCACCTGAGGCCTATTATTTGCTGTAATAGTATCAGAATTGAGAATCAGCAGACAAATGGGACTGGTGTACTCTTCAGTTGGAATTTTCCACACTAGCCACTCCTCAAAACACTGCAAATCATATTCTCTGTTCATGTTAAGGACAGACCTGTTTTTGCACTTTTGCCTGATTTCATGATGAAAATGGACTTTTGATAAACAAAATGTTACTTTTTATGTATAGTCTTGAGTAGAATATATATCATAGTATGCCTACTTGCTGCACACAAATGAACAATCAAGAAAACATGGTAAGATGACTTTTTAATATCTGTGAATATTTTCCTTCTTGTAAGTTGGAAATTAAAAGTACAGTACAATAGCAATAAAAACATTTGTTAGGTGTCCTTGCTGGTACACTAAATTTGTTGTTTTTTTAAAAAAATATTTGAAATTGTATATGCCCAATCATTCCATAAATTCTGAAAAAAACCCTCTTTATTCTTTATATTGTCTCTACATAAAAGTACCTTTCGATAAACAGACTTATTTTGAAATGGATGCATGCTGTGTCTGGCTTGTTTATTTTTACATTTGAGAATGACATTTGAGAATGACATTTGAGTACCCTGATTTAATAAAAATGGGAATTTTAATAATTTTATGCGGAAAGGATAAAGCAGAAGTATGTACATAATGACTCTAAAAGAGAAATGTCCTGTCCCTTTTAAATCTGAGATTGTGTGACATTGTTTACTCCTGAGAGTTATATTATATACTATAAAGTATATACTAACAGGCAGGAGATCTAGATTCTAGAGGGATTGTGCCTTTAATTGCAAGATTGGTGTGCTAGAAAATTCCAGTAATTTCTGAAATACTAATTGATAATAACCAGCATTGAAAGATTGGCAAGTTGACTTTTTCTTGGAAAATTTCTGAGAATTCCAGAAGCTGTTTGCAGTATTCCAGGGGATGTTTCATATGAAACATCTTGTTTGGAACGCCTAGAAACCATTTTCAGTTTGGATAATTTACTCCTGGAACTACCTATTCACTCCTTGAATGACATATTTCAAAGAGACACTGAATATTTTGAATTGATTGATTTTGCATATGCTTGCTAGAATTCTGGTAAACAGTACAGTTATTATACCATTGTAAGGATCTGAAGACATACTTGTTTTGAGTTTTAAAAAATGCCTAATCTCATAGGATTCTCTTTAGTTTTGCTTATCTTTATATTCTACACTACAGACATTTTGTCTGTTTGAAAGGTGTATCAATTTCTTCTTGATTTTTTTTCACACCATGATTGGGCTTGTTCTTTTTAAAGGAAATCCTTCTGGAGCCAAAGCTTTTGACAAGCAAGAGATTATTCAGCAAGTATGCCACTTTTTTCTGGGCAGCATTTTAGTAATCTAAACTCCAATGATGTGAGCAGAGAACTGACACACAATTTGCATAACCTGAAATGAATCTACTTAATTCATTAGAAGACCATAGTCCACAATTCAACAGCTACATTTCTAACATTATCAGAGGGGAGAACTCTTCTAGCAGTGCCTTGCTTCATTCCTATTCAGAAGGGAATCTATACAAACGGGGAAAAAATAACAGGCTATTTTTGTGTCAACTGTTCTCTATGCATATGGATTTATTTCTATGGTTGGTTGCAGATGTACAATATTACAGGAAATTTAATAAATTCTAATCCATAATTGCATTTCAAGCGTTTGGTGCTATTGCTCATTACAAACGCAACCTTTCCATTGCCAAAGTTCCAGCAGCTTCTTTAAATACTTATATATAGTGAATATTCCACAAATGGGCAGCTTCTAAAGAAAAAAATTGCACATGTCTCTTCTTTTCACACTTCACAAAGATAGGGACTCTGTGGGCACACCTTGAGCCTTTAGTTTCAGGATGGAATAAAGAGAGGCAGGGTCAAAGCTATTGATGGCCTGGCTGCTAAAACAAAGCAAGGTTTTGTATATACTTGAGACCAGGAAAGCCTGTAATTGTGGAGTCTGGCAAGAACGAAGAATGCTTATTCACAGAGAATATGCAGGTGTAACACGTGTAGCAATTTCTAAGTGGTCAGAGGACTGATAACAGTGACAAAGAGTTAAGACATCCTGCATAGTTTAGCTAAAAGTTAGGAATAGAGAGAGCCAGGAGCAAATAATATGTGTATTAGATAACTCCTGAAACATTAGCTAATGTTTGGGAATGGGGATGGCTAGAGACCAATATAGTACAAATTGTTAGATCATTACTAAAATGTTTATTAGATGTTATTTCTTATTATCCCACTTGGTCCCTTCTGCTTTAGCAAAAATGTTTATACATTTTCTTAATCCTTTGTCCTGGGTTTTTGGAATTTTGGCCAGGACCCCTTTTCTTGGAGCACTCCAGTAAAAAGGAAAAAAAACCCTGCACCTTGTGGTCTGGCGTCCTTCATCAGCCTCGGCACCGGATTTGGACTCAAATTGGGGACAACACTATGTAGGATTTTAAAAATGGTAGCCAACCTGGAAGCCAACTGGCAAAGAATGTAGCTCGGGTAGTATTGGTGTTATATGGAGCATCACAAATTCTAAGTAAAAAAGGTAGAGTTTTACTTAGTTTACTATGTGACCTGCTACATGCAATATGTCTAAAAAGAAAGAATTGCATTTGGGTTAATGCATGACACTTAGTAATTAAGTCATGGTACTTAACAAAAGCAAACCATTATGGTCCAGTATATACTACGTGTATGCACCTGTTTTGTAGAGATTCTCAGTCATCTACGGTAGGTCATGGTTGTCCCAAAGGTGCTTTTTCAAGAGACAACTGGACTTTCTGGTTTTTTCTTTGAAGATGTTTCACTTCTCATCCAAGAAGCTTCTTCAGCTCTGACAGGATAGTGGGGAATGGAAGGATTTATATTCCTTGAAGACATCTGGTCATTTGCATTCTTTTAGAGAGTTGGTGAAGCACTTGAAGGTTTATCTGTGTCCTCAGGGTCATCTGAGTAGTGCTCCTGGTTCCTGTAGTCTGAATCTGAGGACACAGATAAACCTCCAAGTGCTTTTTAAAAAATATTTTATTGATTTCCAAATCAAAGTTACCAAAAAATAAACAAAAAAACAGAACCACCCCCCCAAACTCTTTCACCTGAGAGTGTGCCATCTGGTTATCATCAATCAAATCATTTTACAACTAATTCGATAATACATTCATATAAATTATCTATTGTTATACTAATCTAACAACACATATACTAATATTTCAGCATTTCATTATAAACCCAATCACCAGTCATACTTCAACAAGCTTTCCCATTTCTGTTTTGAAGCCAACGATAAAACGTTTCCCAGACTTCATAATATTCAGTTTCCTCCTCTTTAATATCCAATGTTAGCATATCCATTCCTGCACACTCCAAAATTTTCCTTATAACAACATCTTGAGGAATTTCCTCAGTTTTCCAATATTGGGCAAATACTGTACAATCCTAGCTGCTGTTAACACATGTATAATTAAATAAGCATCTATTTTGTTGATTGTATCGGGTATTATCCCCAATAAAAAAAAATCTGGTTTTTATTCAATATACTGCATGGTCATTTCTTCTAGCCAATTAGGTATCTTCAACCAATATGTTTTTGCTTGACCACATGTCCACCACATATGATAGTAAGATCCAGGTGGTTGTTTACATTTCCAACACTGAGCTGATTTAAACATCTTCGCTATCCTCAAGGGGGGAAAATGCCACCTATAAAACTTCTTATACAAATTCTCTTTAAATGCTGTTGGCATGGTTAGCTTCCTTCAAGTGCTTTAACGACCCTCTAAGGATGCAAATAACCAGCTGTTCGCAAGGAATATAAATCCTACCATTCCCCACCATCCAGTCAGAGCTGAAGAAGTGTCTTGGCTAAAAGCAAACCGTCTTCAAAGAAAAAACGAAGTCAGTTGCACCCGTTTGGTTTCTGTATTAGGGAAAACAACACGGCCCAAGGCAAAATAACCTAGCTGAGACCGGCTATAATATTCTGTTTCTTTAAAAGTTACATGGAAAGCAAATCAAGAAGACAGCCATTAAGGGCTGTCGCCACGTCAGGGGAACTTCCGGACAGCGGCAAAGCTTACGAGACCGCCGGGAAGCGGGGGCCTAGCCTCTTTCCTCCTCTCGCCCTCGACGCCGCCGGCGTTGTTGTCGCTGCGAAGCGCGTTAGGTGGCCGGAGCGCTGCGCTCCGCCCAGCGGCGGAGGAGGAAGGCATCCCGAGGCCGGCTCCGTCATGGAGGCTCGCTACAATCTCAAAAGCCCGGGTGAGTCGTCGAAGACGGGCAAGTTAAGCCGGCATGCGCCGGGCAGCGCGGAAGTCCTTTGAGGGAGTCACCTGCGTGGCTGACAGCGCCGGGAGGGTGGGGTGGGGAGAAGCATCGCCAACGCGAGCCCGAGGCTTTGGTGCACGGTTAGGCCGGAGGCTCCGTCTTGCCTCCGTCTCGCTCCCGTAGGTTGAAGGGGGGGCCTCTTCTGAGCTCTCGTGGGCGCTGCTCCGGCGTTTCCCCCATCCGCACCTTTCCTCCACCTAAGCTTGTATTTCTATCACTGGCTGCCGACTTCCCTAAAGAGGCAGGAGCCGGAGAACCCCGAAACCCATCAAGGTGGATGATGGGAGGAGAGCGGGACAAGGACTCTTAGTTTTCGTCTTGCATCTAACTTCAGTTTATTGCTGTCATGAATATGTATATATTTTTCTCTCTCTCTTTTTCTGTGTTAATCTATCTACACATACACCATATCTTAAAAGGTTTAAAATAAGACATATATTAAGGAACCTTTAAGAATAAAGGCATGATTATACAATATTACACGATCAATTGCACTGCCAAGTGTATTAAGGACATTGATTGAATAGACTTATATTCAATGGGCACGTACAATTGACTCAAGGTGGTTGTTTTTTTAATAAGTCAGGGCAGCGTTGTCAAAAGATAACCCAGCAGACATAAGGTTTTATGCACATGTAAAGTATCTGAATTATTATGGTTGTGTTTTTCATTGTTTACTTGAAGAATTGTAATGTCATATTTAGGATATCTTCGTATTAAGTATTTTATTTCAGGGAATTCCAATTAATATCGTGTAAGAGATGTAATGTACTTTGACTTTAGTGTTACAGTATCTATCTTCTGTTCTTCTTCTTCCCTGCCCCTGCCCTTTTTGGTACCCGGAAGACACAAGGACAGATGCTACATCCAGAACTTCTGAATATTTCAGTTATTCAGTTTCCTCTTTTGAACACTCCTATAACATAAAATATTCAACAATGACATAACTTCTCTGCAACAAGAAATGTCATAATAGGACAGATAGAAACCAGATATGGCAAATTAAGAATTGTCTCAGAAGAATATGTGTTCAGATTTTATTTGCTGGAAGAGTGACCATTGCTTTTCATGCCTTTCTGGCTTCAGAATAAATGCTACCATATGACAATGCATTCACAGAAAAATATTCTATCTTCTCTAGGTAGATAAACAAAAATAGTCTTAATAGAAAAGGAGAAAAATATGTAAATCTAAGATACTGTGATCAGGAATGAATGTTACCATACTTATCGCTGCCCACTATCATTTTCCGACTAGAGCTACCCATGTTAAAACTGCACTGTAGTGTGCCTGTCTGATAATAGCATCAGATAATAATTGTGAATAGGAATAACACCTGCTGATCGTTATACAACTAGCCAAGTTGGAATTGCAGAATTTGATTAGCCCCCACAGTGTTATGCACTCTCCATAAAGGTGAAGGAAGTCTACACTCCTGCAAATGTAATGTTAAAAAGGAAAGATAACTCAATTATCTATAGTAATACAACCAGTTTGGTCTAGTGGTTAAGGCTCTAGGCTAGAAACCAGGAGACTGTTCAGTCCTACCTTAGGTATGAAAGCCAGCTGGGTGACTTTGGGCCCATGCCCCTCTCAGCCCAACCCACCTCACAAGGTGGTTCTTCTGCGAAAAATGCACCTTAGGTATGCTTGCACCTTAAGTTATTAAATAAAAAGCCATGTTACACAGATACAAACTGATCAAAGCTGGGGGGGTTTTAAAAAAAGATAAGGAAAGTATATAAAGTAATTTGCACTTACGCTAAAGTTGTACAGATAAGAGTGATAGAACTGCCAAAAATAAATTTTCTTATTTTATATTTTTAATAATATTAAGATATAATGCAGAATTGCTTCTATTGGGCCTGTCTTGATTGATTAAGCAAAAACATCCAGAAGAGATTTTCAAAGGGATAAAAGCTTGAATAACTAGATTTATTATAGAAAATATATGAAGCCACACCAAGAGAATGTCAGTGATTGCTGTGCATCAGATGTGCACCCTATTTATACTGAAATTAAAGTTAAAATTAAAATCTTTTGGGCTTGGTTTCTATGTCTTTTGTTTGAGAGTGAGTAGATCAGTCAAGAGGCTGTTTACATTAAACACGAGCAAACCATACTGCCCTTCCCTTTTTTTAATGGGCATTTGTTTCAGAAAGACTTTGTAGATGAAACTGAAACTGAAGGTCACAGTACATAGCTGGATGCACAACAATGGTGACAAGGGGGAAATTCTATCTTAGGCCTCGTTATGAAAAAGATTGAAAATAATACTGAAACCTTTGTAATGTTCTTATACAAATTTATAGCATTTCATATCTAGAATATTGGCCACCACATTTGTAACGGGATTAGAAAAGGGGCAAATGAGGGCTGTCAAAAAAAATCCGCTTGAGCATTTTGTTTAAAAGAGAACATTTGGGATTCTCTAGTTTTGAAAAAAGTGCCTAGAGGGACTTGATAGAAATGTATGAATGCATAAGGAAATTGGACATGGAAACATTTTTCTCTCTTTCTCAAAACCCTGATCATCCAGTGAAATTGCCTGGAAAATTTAAAACAGACAAACAAACTTTTTCACCTGGTGCATTATTAAGTTGTGGAAGTCATTGTGCAAGATATGGTGATAGTATAGATTAGAATATGAATATCTTAACCTTTTGGTTTGCCTGTGCCGTATTAAGCAAACAGAAAATGCCTTGGCCAGATATAAAATATATACAGTAAAATTAATATATATAAAACACATAATGTTAAAAGTTTATGATCTTGTGAGGCTGCGTTATCAGCTGCACAGAACTGCATGCAGCCCTGATGTAGAAAGTAAAAGAGGATGATCTTGAGAATCTCCGTTATCAAGGCAGCAAGTAGGTAAACATTGCAGCAACCCAGATAAGGATGGAGAGTTACAAAATCATCTTTGAAAAGCACTCCCCTAATTCAGATGAATATAAAAGAGGGGAAATACGTTCAGACTTGCAAGATTCCATCATAGTAACCAGTCTTTTTTTTTTAAAGTTTTGGGCTGTGTGGCATCTTGTTTCTCAATCTGGTCTACACTACATTGCATTATAGTTTGTTGAATGTATGTTGACTTACTTAAGTAAATGTTTAGAATCAATACAGCTAAGATCCAAAGAACAATGTCATTAGTTCTTTGTATTCAGGGAGCTTGGAACAGGTGTTTCTTTCTCGTGCCACATTTTAACCTTGCCTTGAAACTGGGGACTTCCTTTGTGATATACCAAATGAGCCTTGGTGGTTCAGGCAGCTAATGCCTCCTTAATTACTACCAACTGCCTGCAATTAGTGCAGGTTCGAGTCCCACCAGGCTCAAGGTTGACTCA
>JANHFR010001392.1:212284-223011 GCA_032468015.1 Mimophis mahfalensis | reverse complement strand
AATTAAAACCAAATATTAGAAAAAACGCCCTCACGTACAGTTAAAATCTAAATGGTTAAAATCCCTCAGTCCAGGCCAGCAGATGTAAATAACAGGGTTTTCAACTCCTTGTGGAAAGTTTGAAGGTTGGGCGCCAACCGAAGCTCGACTGGCAATGAATTCCACAGGGCGGGCGCCCCCACGGAAAACACCCTCTCCCTTGGTGTCACCCGCCGGCACTCCCTCACTGGCAGCTCCCGGAGAAGACCCTCCCTATGGGACCGAACAGGCGGTGGGAAGATGACAGCGGCAGTAAGTGTCCCCTCAAATACTCCGGCCCCAAGCCATTCAGGACTTTATAGGTCATCACCAGCACCTTGAATCTCACGTGGAGGGCAACCGGAAGCCAATGCAGTTCGTGGAGTAGAGGTGTTACATGGGAGTATTGGGGAGCTCCCATTACCACTCACGCAGCCGCATTCTGCACCAGCTGAAGCCTCCGCGTGGTCCCCAAGGGCAGCCCCATGTAGAGCGCGTTGCAGTAGTTGAGGCGAGAGGTCACCAGCGCATGAGTGACCGTCCGTAAGGCATCCCGGTAATTTGAGTTTATTCAATATTTATACTGCTACTGTGGATATTGAAGTTCTGGGTGTATATCTTGTTGAAAATAATGGAAATTACTATAACCAAGCATGAACAGAATGGCATTTATTAGGCAGTACCCCATTAAAACTTGTTAATAATGGAATGTGGATCTAACCTGCATTATTCCTCTTTACTTCACCCATTTCTCATTTTAACACATTAAATATACTTACTGTGTTCTTAGGGTCACTGTAACAGCAATGTGTAACATGGATTTCAGTCGTTTTCCCCTTGACACACAGACATGTTCCCTGGAAATTGAAAGCTGTAAGTAAACAAGTACTTAAAAACCACTTACTGATTCCTTAAAACTGATTTCTAAGTAGGTTTCCATGTTATTTTCCCACAAGGTGTTCTAATACTGTAACTGATGTTGTTTGCAAATTCAGTCTTCTTCTTAGTCCCTAAGGATCTGTGTCTAGACTGAGTTAGCTATTTCACATAAAACTGACCAACTGTTGTAGCTGTCCAATGGTAGCTGTTCAATTTCAGTGGTAGCTATGCAATTTAAACATTTAGGAAAAGTTTCCAGCTTTTTGGTATGCTGTGTCAATTATATTTAATATAAAAGTAAAACTTGCCCCTCATAATTAATACTAAGAGCGTTGATCGGACTATAATTGTATTCGGAAGAACTGCTAGCGTATTTATAATGGCAAGAACTAATTTATGATGTATATAAAACAAACTGAGAGCTGAAATATAAGACATTACTCTATGGGTTCCAGGCTGCCAAGGACTGGATTGTGTTGTGCTGTATGTTACCTGGATTCATTGCCATAAATATTTCTTTCCTTTCCTTTGTAGATGCTTATACTGAAGATGATCTCATGCTGTATTGGAAAAATGGGAATGAATCCTTGAAAACAGATGATAGAATATCATTATCTCAGTTTCTCATACAAGAGTTTCACACCACCACCAAACTTGCTTTTTATAGCAGCACAGGCAAGTTCGCTTAAATCACAAAGTTTATTTCTTTATGCTTTTACAATGGGAATTAATTTGTTTTCTTTCCTACAAAAGCCCAGCAGATAAATCCCAAACTCAGGCCTGAATTACACATCTCTATCTGCAGTGTTGTAACTTGGTGTTGGTTGGATTCGTAGCAAGGAGCAGAAAAAGGCCGGTCTATCTGTCACAAACACCCACACCATCTGGCCACACCTCTCTTTGGGGTCTTCACCCTCCGCAGGTGTTCCCCTTTCACCCCCAGAAAGAATGCCACCTCTACTTAAACAGGCAGATGTATGTTGGACACACCGCTGTACATATTTTACAATTTATCTGGTATTAAATTTCAATGATACATCATCTCATAAAAATTCTGTTTCAAGTTATAATTCAATGTAAATTTCAATCCTTTATATATTCTTGCATTGATCAAGCATTATATTATATCCAATTTCTTTTTGCTCATTAAATCATACATTCTTTGATGTAATTATCTTCTATATTCATTTTCAATAATAGTCTGTACATCTTAGCAATAACATGGTCAGGGTTAGTACATAAATCTACTTCAAAGTCAGATTATTCATTCATAAAGTTCTTTTTTATCCAGTTTAAATCTGTCAACTGAGCATAAGCAAACTATTGTCAAAAACAACCATCCTTTTCCAGTTCTCCTTTGGAAAAATTTAGTTAGTGTAGGTTCTATTTCAGAATAAGTCAATAAATCAGAATAGGCCAACTAAGTCTGTGTAGCTATCATTTCTCTTCTAATAAAGGTTTCTTGAGGTGACATACATAGAGGAATTTTTGGAGTCAGTCTTATTTCATACCTAATCCAAGCCCTCATTATGGGATCTAACAAAATTATCTTGAAATTCTATATTAACCTTAACTTTGTCATACCATACATAGCTATACCACCCAAATTTCAACTCATGTCATTCTAACTCCAGTAACCTCCTATTCCTCAGTCACTCCTTCTTTCATCCATACCAAACAACAAATAGCATAATACAATTTCAAATCAGGTAACCTATATTTGATTCTTGTGATTTTTGCCTTGCTATACAAATTTAGAGATAATCTTTTTGCCATGGTTTAAATAGTATATCAATCATCACCATCAGTATTATCTGAAATAAAAATAATAACCTTGGTAAAACATTCATCTTAAACACTGAAATTCTGCTCAATAATGACACTTGTCATCTATCCCACTTCAATAAGTCTTCCTTAATATCATTTCATACCTTAACATAATTGTTCCATAAATAAGTGTGGTTAAATCTACATTAACAATAATATATGCCTTCTGTAATTATATAGTGATTATTTTTTTTATTCCCTGAATAAAATTATCCCCAAAGTCCATCCTTCCCAAAATTTTAAACATAAATGTCCAATTCAAATTGACAAAAGCTTTCTCTGTGTCTGCAAGAATCAAGGCCACTTCCTTCTCATTTTGCTGTAGAAAATGCTCTTACATCCAGTACATTTATCATGTGACTTTTTAATTGTCTTTTGGATAGAAGCCCACATTGATCATTATGAATGAAATCTTGTTAAAAAATTAGTTTATCAGCCAATATTGTTGCGAATATTAAATAACCATTATTCAGCAACTACATCAGTCTATAATTCTTGGCTGAAGTAAGACATGGTCCTTCCATTGGCAATATTGGCTCTTTCTGGGATTCTGGCATAGCAGATCTTTGCAAAATGGAATTCATCACATGTTTAAGAGGTATAAAAGTTGATCCTCAAAGTATTTATAACATGAGTTCACAACCCATCCAGACCTGGTGATTTCCCACTTTTAATCTTTTTTATAGCATGTTCATAATTTGCTACTGAGGTTGTGAAAGTTTTGGTAGACTCTGTTTTTTTTCAAGTACTCATCAATCTTTTCCAGATAAACTTCCTGTGTGTTATACAAATATAAACAGAAGTCATGGATAGTGAATACTCACATTATCTGTTAGTACAGGGGTCTGCAAACTTAAACACTCAAAGAGCCATTTGGACCCATTTCCCACAGAAAAAAACCCACCAGGAGCCAATAATTTAATGACTGGGTGGGGGTGGGCAACTCACATCACTTATTCCCACCCAGTTGCCTCCTGCTCTGGAATATGGAGTGAATCGAGGAGTGACGGGGAGGGGAGGGAAAGGGAGGGAAGGGCCAGTCAATAGTGGAATCAGTCGACAGGGAGCTGCAGCAGAGGACTGAAAGAGCCGCATGTGGCTCCAGAGCCACAGTTTGCAGACCCCTGTGTTAGTACAATCTTGCCTTTCTGGATCTTTAATATTGCTGTCTGCAAACTTATACACTCAAAGAGCCATTTGGACCCATTTCCCACAGAAAAAATTCCTTTCTCAATTCATATGCCAACCATTTCCCTGGGTTATCTGCAAATTCAAAGTTTTTCTATTTCATATAGTTTAGTTTGGTATCTCTCTTATAATTAGCATAGGTAATTGTGGAAGTAAGCATTTAATGTGATATAAAATAACAGTGTCTGTTGACGCGTTCTGTGAATCTTCCTGTTTTTTTAAATTTCTTTTTTTTCTAGGGATTTCTTTGTTTAGCTTATGATTATATTGAATGAAATAATCTCTCATTACAGCTTCACTGGCATCCAAGACAGTCATTAAATCTAAATTATAATTAAAAAACAATTTAACTTCTTTTTACAGTCTTATACAATTCTTTTTTTTGTAATTGTACTTCATATAATCTACATCTAAAAGGTGTAAATTTTTCTCTTGAGTGTTAAAATCACTGGATTATGATCAGAAAAACTTCTAGGAAACATATCTACCATAAGTATTTAATTAGCCAACTTTTTGAAACGCATATCGTATCAATTCTTGAGAAAGTTCTAGGCTTTTTTGAAATGAAAGTATATTATCTAGAGTTGCCATTCTTTTATTTCCAAGAATATATTTTTGCAAAATTGTCCATCAGGCCAAAAAATGACTTTTGTAACATTATTTTACAAGCTTTACTAAGAAAGATTTAAGGTATATAATCCAAGAAGATTATGTAACTTAAATATTCAAAAACATAAGATTTCCTTGGCAAGATTTATGTTGCATTCAAGAACGGCTTTATAATTGCTCATCAGTTCATAAAAGTGGTATGCTGAAAGATGTAATAACTTGGTAAAATGACAAAACAACTGTTAGGGGCAATATGCTGATTGTGTAAACCACTTAGACTGTAAAGCACTGTGAAGAGTATATAAGTCTAGGTGCTATTGCTAGTGTCTGAAGAAATGTTTCAGTCTTACGAATTCTAAAAATGTTCACACAGAAAGGCTGGAGAAGAAGGAACAGAAGTCATCCTCCTACAAATAGAACTGTTAGTGGAACTTAGTAGGAGTAGGGCATTTCTATTTGCCAAAATGTCACTTTCCACCTGTTCCAGGGTGAACGAGGGCATTTTGACAGCAGGAAGTGTCAAAACAATTGCAACATTTGCTTCCCAGAGATAGAGAACGTGGAGACTTTTTTTTTGGTCTCTTTCACGAAGTACAACAATATTTACAGGAATTGGGAAGAAAAAAAACCATCTATTTGCAGCAGACTATTTGATTTCATTATTTCATTCAGTCTGTTTTGCTCAATTTTTAAAAAATACCTAAACTGAATCCACAGGCTTCTAAATATTATTTGCATGTTTGTATTATTAAAGAGAAAAGTGCCCCTTTTTGGTGATAGTTCTAAAGCATAGTACTGTGAAAATAAATACGGTAAGAGTTCCATGTTGTTTATGCAGTTGTTATCGTTGGTAGTCTTCATTGCGATCTGGTTCTCCCTCTTTCTCTTGCAGGTTGGTACAACCGTCTCTTCATCAACTTCACATTAAGACGACATATCTTCTTCTTCTTGCTTCAGACCTATTTCCCTGCCACTCTGATGGTCATGTTGTCTTGGGTTTCTTTCTGGATAGACCGTCGTGCTGTGCCTGCAAGAGTTCCCTTAGGTAAGTGATGGAATCCATCTCTGCTTTATTTAGAACAGCTACAATCTAGGACAGCTTGTACTGACAAGTAAACTCAGTTGTAATGTTTTTACCTCCTCTTCTTCCCCATAGGAAGTCTTAGCTAGCCTATGGATACAAAGCAGGTGGGAGCTGATGACAGATAGATAAATGATGGAGATAGCTAGCTAGCTAGCTAGCTAGGGATAGATACAGTCAGACAGATAATCACAGAGACTATGTAGATTTAGCCATTTGTATTTAAAGGGGGTTATAAGTTAATGGTTTATTTGAAAACAGTACTAAGTCCGATGAGTTTTATCAGAGTTAAGTTTGCTTTAGACTGCAAATGTGAGATCCCATTTCAACTATTATTTTCTCAAAAATAGGTCTTGCTGTTTTCAACAATCTTACTTTCCCCAGCAAAGTGTGTCTAGGATGACAACCAACCCTAGCTTGGTTCTGTGCCCCCAAAGCAGAATTAACTATCCTCAAGGCATCTATGCATCAGTCTGGGAAATAGTGGGTAGGGTGCAGTGGTGGGATTCAATTTTTTTAACTACCGGTTCTGTGGACATGGCTTAGTGGGCATGGCTATGCTGTCCGCCAGTCAGAGGTGGTATTTGCCGGTTCTCTGAACCAGTCAAAATTATCACTACCGGTTCTCCAGAACCTGTTGGAACTGGCTGAATACCACCGCTGGTAGGGTGTATACAAATAGGCTTTTAGTTTTCCCTAAAAAGGGGAAACACAAATAAAGATGCCAAGCCATCAGTATAAATAAGACCAACTTCTTTAAGTCAACTTTTCTTTTTTAAAAAGCTTGCCCTTTGGTGAAGTAAATGCATTATTTAAAAATGAGTATCTTCAAATGGAAAATTGTAATGTCCTTAGGTATCACGACGGTACTGACCATGTCTACCATCATCACTGGTGTCAATGCCTCCATGCCTCGAGTTTCCTACATCAAAGCTGTGGACATTTACCTCTGGGTCAGTTTTGTGTTTGTCTTCCTCTCAGTATTAGAGTATGCTGCAGTGAATTACCTGACCACAGTGCAAGAGAGAAAAGAACGGAAGCAATGTGAGAAGGTAAATATTACTGTCATAAGGAACTAGCGGGAAACAACTGAAACATTAATGTGAATCCTCACTGCTCTCTGAACTTGGTTGTTTCCTTGCAGACATTTCATTACCCAACTAGATAACATCATCAGCGCCAGAAGGGAGTGGAGTTCTAGCACTGATGATACAGTATATCCTAGTCAGGTAATAAAACATCTGCAGGAAAACAACAATGCTCAGAGATTACCAAGGACCCCACAATTCAACCCTAACCTTCAAATATTCTGTTACTTTGGTAAGATATTAATATAGATGCATACAATATTTTTAAATAATCTAAATATTTAAATTTAAAATAAAAGTCATATATAATTATAGCAGGAACTGACCTTAACCAATGGATGTAGTTATGTTGATTTGAATATCATTCCTTTTCTTTCCTCCACAGCTTTCTTGTGCTTCTGCAATCCCACAGACAAAGCAAATGACAGGGATGGAAGGCAGTTACAGTGATGGAGATGTAAATGAATTAGGGCAATATGTGTCTGAAAATGGAGGCAAAGAAGACAGAATGATGGTCCAGTTGGGTCTTGGATCAGATGGAAATTCAAGTAGGAGGAAAATCCAGAGATATAGCAGCATGAGAATCGACACTCATGCCATTGACAAGTATTCCAGAATAATATTTCCAGGATCGTACATTTTATTTAATTTGATATACTGGTCCATTTTTTCATAGTTATTTTTTTTTCTTTTTATGTGCTTGCAACAACACCAGGCATGAATTATCAAGTAAATTTGAAAGTGGAAACTGAATGTTCCGCATTCTTCCTGATAGTTGGTTACTCTAATATGAATATCACTTAAATTGCTCTCCTGTTCCATTTGCTTGTGATTTCAACGGGGAAATAGCAAAGAGAAGAGAAAAGCCTACCTTTTGCAAAGGGGATTCTTTGAACAGCGTTTGCATTTTAAAAGACTTATACTAAACTATTACTAAAGGACAAAAGAAGGCAAGAAGATACTTTAAAGTTCTCATTTGAAACTTCTAATTATGGCATTTTTATTTCAGCTACAGAAATGGACTATATTTTAACATTTTGTTTTCATTTGTAAATATATTATGTGCCATTAAGTCAGTATTCATTCTTAACCACCATATAGATACCAGGAGGATCTATCTCCAATCTGGCCCATCAGAACTTCAAACCATGTACCATTACCAGTTTAATTGAGTCTATTCACTTTGCTGCTGGGTTGTCCTCTTTTTCTCCTCCTACATTTCCCAAAATTATTGACCTCAAAATGTGAGCCTGATGATTTTTGTTTTTAATAAGAACTTTGCATTGATTTGTTCTATGTTCTTTTTCTGGCTATTCACGGTATTCCCAGGAGTCGTCTCCAACACCAAAGTTCAAAAGCATTGATATTATTTTTTTAAAAAGTTGAAAATTTAAAAAGTCTTTGTAGATAAATTACAAATGTAGATGCTCTACAGCTACTTTACAAGATTTAATAATCTTAAAAGAAATATAAATGTTAAGCTTGTATTTATTTTGCTTAGAATTATCTGCCTTAGTAAAGAAAATATTTTTTTGATACTTTGATACAGTACTTTGAAGAAAACAGAATACCTAAAAGTATTATGACATGCTAGAAAAACATTTTATGAAGGCCATTTAATGAATTATCAATACTGCTGGTGCCTAAATTGAATGGGTTTCTTTTTTGTTTAAATGTTTTTGTTTAAATCAACGAATCTGACATTTTAAAGGAAACAGATATATATAAAAAAATGGCATCAGCTTTGTGGATTACTCTGATGCATCTTATGGGATTATTGTAAGCAGTATCACAGATGACATGTTCTACTTAATTGAATCCTTTTTTTTACTACAATGCCCTATGGCAAGGGTGATGAACCTGTGACCATATAAATGCTGAACTACATTTCCCAACTTCCTCGAGGACTGGAATTATTGGGAACTGTGATCGAACAGCATATAGAATGTCATAATTCTGTTTCCGACTCCCATAATTCTGTTTCCGACTCCCTTAAATATAGCTCATGAATATTTAAAACCCCGTAATAAGAGTTATATATTCTGATTCCAGTAGGAGGGTTCCTTCTATGAACACGAGGTTTTTGTACAACAATGGAGGAAACAGCACTAGGCTGGCAGAGATCATGGACATTGAAAGTTCCCCTTCTTTTCAGTGACATTGTTGCATTGGATAACATTTTTCCAAGTAAAGAAGCACCTGTTTAGTCTGCAAGTTCCCCATTGGATATATCACAAGACCTTAAATATAAGGGAATATTGTTTACGTATTAATTAAAAATTAAGGTGATGCATTGAATTTTATGTAAGCATTAAAACCGAAGCTAGTATTTTCTTCTAACCAATTTTCAAATAAATAAAGGTTTTTATTCAGATATCACAATCTTTATGTTTCAAATCCAGGTGGGTTTTGAAACATTAAAAAAACACTTTAGTTTTTTTGTTTTTGATGTGTGATTTTTTTTTCTTTTTTGCTAGAAGACCTGTTACTACTTAAGAGCAATAATTGTGATCATAAAATAATTAGCACTTTGGAAGAGCTAGAACCAAGCAGATGAATGGTTCCCAATTTAGACTTAAATTTCACCTGTAGAAATGGCATAAACATCGTAAGGACATGAACATACATGAAATGTCTATACATATTTGCATAGACATTTAATAAAATAGATCTAGAAGATTTCACTTTCCATTCAAGCTTTTATGATTTCTACATTAGATGCAATCCTGTAAGAATCTTCAACCCTTAAGAGATAGGTAAAGAATAATGAAACCTAGCAGATTTATGCAAATTTATTAATTGAAAGTATAATGATGTTGGTATAGAATTTTAATTATCTAAATGCAAAATTTCCATTTATTTTAACTCTGACTTGTACCCACAGACTTGGCAGGTAAGTTAAAAAAAAAAATAATCCAAAAACATTTGTGCGAAATTCAGATTTTACTCTCTCACATTTCTTTTTCTGCTAAGAGCTTTTGCTTGTCTGAAACTTTGCTCCTATAAGCTTGGTACGAAAATTGTATTTACTGCAGTCATTGCCATGTTTTAGTTGTCCCCAAGAGTTATCTACTTCTTATCCTGAAGATAAATCAAAATATAAACTAGGTATACCAACAGAAGAGTATATTTGTAGCTCAATTGTGGAATTGCAGAATCTGTATTGTCCTCTGAGTTCGATTGTTTTCTTGCAGATGTTTCATTACCCAGTGAAGAATGAATATGTATAGTTTTGCACTTAAGTGACTTTCCTTAGCCTTTCAGACAAACAGAAATAGGATGCCCAAATGAAACTGAATTAACACTACTTATCACCAGGCTGAATGAATGTATGGTTCAGAGCAACTGAACCAATATTAAAATAGGAGTTACCGGTAATTTCTGGAATATCATAGGAAACATTCCCCGAATCAGTGGAACTGCTTTATTTTAAAAACAAAGCAAATGGTTTCAAATCAGTCAACTGCCTAGGCTGCTTAAATCCATGTGAAACTAAGTCCAACATATGGAATAAGAAATATTCTTTTCCTGATTTAGTAGCAAAACCTGTTTCTTTTAACTTCAATGAAATTATATTTTTCTGAGCAATAGATTTATTGGATGTTACCTGAAGTCACTGACACTCATCCACTGTAGAAAAAAGCAATTCAAGTCTTTAAAAAACAAATAGCTTTTAAAAAGCATCTCAAGAGATTGTAAAAAATTTTACTAACACAATCTCCAAACAAATAAGTGAATTATGACTCATTAAGTAATTAATTCCTAGAAACCATATAGATTTTTATGTATAATTTTTATTGAAAAATTTTACACAGATAAAAGATAGAAATGAAAATATATATGGGAAAGTTAAAAAGTGAAAAAAGCAATAAAGAAAAAAAAACTAAAGAAGCAACTTCTGATCTTCTTTGTAGCAGTTACAAATAAAATCATTATCCCTCTTCTATTTTTCATATCATATTAGAGCAGTGGTTCTCAACCTGTGGGTCGGGACCCCTTTGGGGGTCGAACGACCCTTTCCCAGGGGTCACCTAAGA
>JANHFR010001392.1:200875-212184 GCA_032468015.1 Mimophis mahfalensis | reverse complement strand
TGTTTTCCAACATTCCAGGGGACCAGCAGCACTGACCCGAGTATAAGCCGAGGGTGACTTTTTCAGCTCATTTTTGGAGCTGAAAAACTCGGCTTATACTTAAGTATATACAGTACTAGAACAAGATGAAATATTGTTAAGCTCTCATTAACTGTCTTATCAATAGTCTAGGTAAGAAAAGATGTTCATAGTGTGCAGTACTACTACTCTTCCATTCTGAATGTCAATTCTCATCCTTAGAGACCAGGCTAAGAAATCCATTTAAGAAAATAATATTACGAAACAAATATTGAGTTGTTATGGTTTCTCCTTCCCTCAACTCCATCTGGAAGAAAATTCTGCGAGTAATGAAACCCATTAACCTTATAACCAAGCAACTTCTTAATAAACCCTTACTGGATTGCATTCTAAGACAGTGTTTTTCAGAAACCCAATTTAAAGTAAGATTTGTGCTCTGCCAGACACTGCCAAACTACAACTAGCAGTCCACAGAAGCATGAAAACATTAGCTATGTTCCCAACTTAGCTAATATGGCTAGCTCCTTTGGAGAAAATCTTCTGAAAATGCTGTTGTGCTTGACAAGAACTTTGAAAAATCTGGCCTGGCCAGTCTGAAAGGCCTCTATTCCTATAGTATTGTCTCAACTGGATTCTGCAATTTTTCAGAGAAAAATCCCTCCAGACCCACATTTCTTCCTGAAAAGATAAAGTTATTTCAAATGGTGGTTCAATCAAATCAAATGCTAGATATAACATGATAAAATTATTTTTGTGCATGGTAGGACTGATCAATTTGGACAAAGCAATGAAGTGTAACTTTAATACATTTATACACACTACTACAATGTCACAATTGTACAAATAATTTATGATTTCTCTTCCAAGTACAGCTTGCAGAAGATAAAAAGAAATTCCAGCATGTCAGGTATAATAGAAAAATTCAAAAAGGCAGTTCATTTTAAAGAATATCCTAATCTCATCTGGCAACAAATATTAAATTATTATTGTTTAGGAGTAAAATTTTCTAACATGCAATTAATAGTTCGACATGCAAAATTCTCAAATAGTTTTCGAGTTTTTTAGTTACTGTTTCTTCCTCCATTGCATATGAATATGTACATTTAAGAATGTAGCCATATTGCTTCAATCATGAATCCATATAAATTACAGTTGTTGAACTTGCTACATTTAGAATGTTAATTCAAGAGTATAAATACATTTATTATAAGTTGCTAAGATGTTAAAAAAATTTACTGGATCAGTTGAAAAGTGAGTAAGCACTTGATACTTATAGAGAAAATTGCTTAGATAAGTAAGTGCAACGTGAAACTGTATGTGTACTGTATGTGTATATACAGATGTAGAATGAATAAGATTAGATAGATAGATAGATAGATAGATAGATAGATAGATAGATAGATAGATAGATTAGATAGATAGATAGATAGATGATAGACATACAATCTATTAATAGGATTTCCTTCTGAGTAGGCATTCACAGAATTGCATTGTAAGGCTTGATCTGACACTATTATAGTTTTCCCTCCTTCTATTTAATCATGTCTGATTTTTGGTGACTGGACAAATCCCTAAACTTTTCCTGGAAAAGTTCTTTAGAAGTGGTTTGACATTTTATTTTTCCTCGGGCTAAGAAAACATGACTGGATTAAGGTCACCCAGTTGGCTTTATACCCAAGGTGGAAGTAAAACTTCTAGTTTTTAACCTGATGCCTTAACCACTACACTAAACTGGTTCTTATTATAAATATTACAGGACATCAAATAAAAAAGGCTGACTGACAGTATTAATACAAATACAAAACAAACAACAGACCACATGACGTCTTTCCAACTGATGCTTGCAATCTAACTAATGGAGCAGTTTGGCAATATACTGGTTGTATTCTAGAGCACCTTCAACAGCTCTAGATAGTGTTAATATAATATGGGAAGAATTAACCTATTTCTAAAATGAAAGAAAAATACTAATCTACTATCTAAAAAGGTTGCCAATAAGGGCAAGATTTCGTATTACCTTATATTCAGAAATAACTATCCCTTAGAATAAAGAATCAATACCTGATACTCTTTTTAAAAACTCCGAATTTTATAATAAGTGTTCTTTTACAATAAAGAATAATTTAGAAAACATGCTTTTAAAACAAGTTTTAATCATTTGTAGTACTCTTTCATAGGATATCCCCTTATAAGAGGAAATAGCAACTTTTTCTTTTCTCTTGGTTAGTCACTTCTCACCTGTTTATTTCCTTCTCACCATCAATACAAAAAATACAGCATTATTCCAAATACTTTAGAGGCCAGATCCATACTATTAACTACTTGGCAAATTATTATTTCAAGATAGCAGCTACTGTATTTCAGATGTATCACTTTGCTCTCAGTCAAAATACTTCAGAGGACTGATAATGATCTTCTGAAGGAGAGGAACTGTTTGATGCTCATATAAAATGATTCTGAAAGGGTTCAAAGTGTTCGGTAGCAGAAAAAGAAGCCTCAATCTTTAAACTGGGGTAATATCAAACTCTGTTTCTTTGCATGAAGAAAGAAGTGCTACTTTCCACACAAAGGAGCAGAGTCATAATCAATTCTGTGGTCTACCAATTTACTTTGTACTGCACCCAGAACATAAATTTTGGAATAATTAATTTTTAAAGTACAATACTTCCAGTGCTTAAATGGACTATTAAGCAAATGCAATAGAGGAAACTTTGTTGTTTTTTTCTTTTGAATATTTTATAAAGCAACTTAAACAAAAACCCAAAATACTGCTTTATATTGCGCCTTTATCTATAATATACAAAGAATCACCCATTCTTGTTTAATTAGATACTTTCACAAGATTTTTTCCCCCTTGGATTCAAGTTTAATTGCTATGCCTGGTTACTTCTGTATTACACTGAGTAGTTCTTCGCTTATGATTTCAAAAAGGCACTTTTTGAACATGCAAGTGTGCACATGTACCACCTGCATACAATTCTTTAAAAGGATAACATCACTTCCTAGGCCCATACAATTGACTCTCTGAGGCTATTTTCACATTACTCTTCACTCTAAAACACCGTAATAGCATTGAATCCGAAGCATTGCACAATCCTATTATTTGAATAAATATTATACATTCTACTAAGAGAGACACTTGATTCAAAAATTGTGCGGAACAGGAGTATAGGAATGTATTTCAGGTATGAAATCTCTAGTGATTAAAAGTAGCCTTCCAAGAAAATTGAGAGATAATGAAAAATGTTGCATTTTGAAAACTAAACTCCATTTATGAGAATGTGTTTAAAAGAATAGAAGTTATTTCTAAGATTAAAAACACAAGCACATCCTTCAAACAATGCCTAACCTTTGGTATCCCCTTTTGCAGAAGTCATAATTCAATTACACATAACTTAATAAAGTATATTAATTTTCCTGATGATTATATGTTTGTTAGATTTTTATCTTGCCTTTATTTTTTTTAGAAGTAACTCAAGGCAGAGAACATACTGTGTATTACTTCTTCCTCTGATTTTCCCCACAACAACAACCCTGTGAGGCGGGTTGGGCTGAGAGAAAGTGACTGGCCCAAAGTCACCCAGCTGGTTTTCATGCTTAAGGTGAGACTAGAACTCAACAGTATTCTGCTTTCTAGGCAAGCACCTTAACCACTATTCCAAACTGGCTCTCCATATAAACAGCATCGCTCACTGTGTTCCTTGACATTAGAACAATGGCTACAAAAATAACCTTAAAAAAAAATCATGCTAGCACTTGCAACAGTTCATAAGTCTAATATACATCTTATGCTCTATTAGAATTACATCGTGTAATTTTGTCTGAAATTAAGACAAATGACATAATTTTAGACAAAAATACTATCTGAAAAAATACATGGAGGTTTCAGTATCTTTCCAATTATTAAAAGTATTCCCTAGAAGTCGATCAGTCCTGGACTTTCCATAGTTTTTTAATGCTCCATTACTTCAATGTGATGCACATTCTGCTTCAATACCATTATCTGGTCCTTTTGCATTTGCAGGAACATTCAGATGTCCTTCTTCTTTCAGTTTTGTTAATCTGAAATCTTCTCTAACTTTTTCCAACACATCTGGCTTGAAAATAACATCCAAGGCAGTCATGGCTAAAGCTTTAGCTGCTCTCAAGGCATAGAACTGAGCTTCTTCTGATCCTAGGATAATTAAACCCACAAAAGGTAGATTTCATTTCAGTACAGGAACTATGTAGTGTCATTTCAAATCTGAAGAGATGTTTAAAAACAATTTCCTTTTTAAAAGATTGCAATCTCAATTCCACTGGAAATAGAGACTAAAGAACAGTCTTCTCTTATAGATGCAGATGTATCTACCGATGTAAAATCCATCGGTAATCCATCCTGGTTAGCTTCCTAGACCAAAAAAATGTGTTTTTTCCCATGTTTTCTTGGTAGAGAAAGATGTCTTGTCCTTGTCTGCTTTGGATCCAAATATTGCATACTTCTGGTACTTACCATCAGTCTTGTTCTACCTCTCTCAAAAGGCATTAGGTGTCACAACAGAATAATGTGATCACTCAGACTTGACTCCATGTGCATTTTGCCACAGTATTCTGAATGGGTTTATTTAAATGTGAAATATATACCCACTTTTAACTACTAACCTGCAGCTGTTGTATACTGCTCAGTATGGTTCAGTGCATCAGAACCAATGTAAAAATAAGAGTGAATTCCAGGAACCACGTAACTAACATTTCCAAAGTCAGTAGAACCTAAAGAGAGCCAAAACATTTTTAGGTTTTGGGATATACCAAATAGTTTGCAAGGTAAAATGTTATTGTATCGGTTAGCAAATAAAAGTATTATTAAAGGGTACAGCAAATAAAAATATTCAGCTCCCATATAGATCCTCTTCCATACATTAAGTATTATGGTGGATTTTTTTATACATCAAATGTTGGGATTTCCAAAGTTTTGTCCCTTCATTTTAAGAACTTGAGAAATAGAAGCAATGGGGAAACAAGAATCCTTATTAGAAATAGATACTTCTAATGCCTCATTACTGACTGTATGGCCAACCTACCATATAGCATAAGCAGACAGTGAATTTAATACCAGTAGGTACAGAAGTTTGGTCATCCTGTCCGTCAACATTAGGTGATACCTCTTTTGACAGAAAAAAACCAGCTTCCAAATATTTTGGATAGCCAGCTATTTTTGCTTTTTATCTATTCTTGGTTTTGATTTTTTCCCGTTCCTTATGGACTTTTTCTAATTTAGGAATATCCTTATGTCAGATCTCATTGCATGGATTGCATGTTTCAAAGACCCCCACAGATTTTTGATAATACTGATGTCTTGGGACTATGTTTCTTGCAAAAAAATTCTTGGTGTATATTTCAGAATTTCTGAAATACGCATCTTTTCAGCTCCTTTGCTGACTGTGGGATATTAGCTTTTAAGATATATACATATTTAGTTAAACCCACTTTCAACTGCACAGTATTTTCTGGGTCACTGTCTACCATACATCCTCCAAGCATAAGAAAGCCACACCCATGTTTAACAGATGCCAAAATGTTTCAGACTTACTGAGATTTTCTTTGGCTTAATTTAGGAGATAACAAATGTGATGAGGCCAGAAAAATGGGTTCTTTTGCCAATTCTCCATGAAGATAATTGTTATATAAACAATATACTTCAATGAATCTGAGACAGTGCTAACCAAACTTTGCAATAGAAAGTTTGCTGTGATCTGTGGATTTTCTTTGGCATGTCTGACTAGTTTGAGAGAAGCAAAGATTATTTTGGTATTTCAGAGTTCAAGGTTCCATGTAACTTCCATTTTTAATGTTATTTTTCACAGTTTAAGTTGCTAGCTGAAAGGGTTTAAAGGGTTTTTGTCTTTTTTTAAAAAAAGCTTTCTCTGGTTTGTTAAAGTAAACTATTTTCATTTTCAAAGCTACTCAAATAGTTGCTAAGGGACTTATAGTTGCTGAAAATAGACAACAATAATCACCTGAGAAATTAGAATGGTCAATCTCCTTTTTGAGGTTAAAAAAATATAAAATCAAATGGATGGGTGCCAAAATTTTTATAGTTGTCATGTTCACTTTCTAAAGATTTTGAATCTGAAAACAACTGCATATATATAGTAAGCAGAATCCAAATTTGCAAAAAGATATTAATTTTGTGTACCTATATGGATTTATGTCTATTTCTGTTCACTTATGTATTCATAGTATATTTCTGTTTGACCAAGGAGCCATGCCTAAAGAAGTTATATTCTTGAAGAACTAACTGTTGGTGAAAGTGACACAGGTGGCAAAATTAACTTGTTTATTAGAGAAAAATCAACAATTACATTTACCAATAACTGGAAAGCCTTTATGGACTTTTTGCTGCAATAAAAAAGAAAAATGAACTTGTGATTTATGGCTTTGAATATTAGAAAGGATTGTTTATAGAAAGAAGAAAAGTATGATGTAAAACTGCAGACGGTAAAATATACATGCATTTATAAAGGTAAAGGTAAAGGTTCCCCTCGCACATATGTGCTAATCGTTCTCGACTCTAGGGGGCAGTGCTCATCTCTGTTTCCAAGCATTTATAACTGCTGTCAAAAAGCTCAGAACTCATTTATAATGTTTTCCTTTCCTCTTGTTTTATTTCTTTTTCTATTTCCTTTTTTATTCACTATTCTTATTTTGTTTCTTTTCTAGTATTTGTATTGTTTTTGAATTTATTTAAAATTCTTCAATAAAAATTATATTTTAAAAAAAGGGGTTATATACTTGCCTGTTAAATCATTTAAATTGTCATCAGAAATGAAGTCTATGCCAAGCTTCTTGCCATTTTCTTTGTAAATTTTTTGTAGAGTCTTATTAGGAAGCACATTGTAGAAATCAGTTTCACTATCTTGTAACTCCACCTAAACAAGAAAAAAAATGTTAGGATATAAAGAGCTCATTATTCAATCATAGGCGCATTTCATTCAAAAAGCAACCCTAATATACTCAAAATAGCAATAAAATTTAAATCTTCTACACAGGTATTTGAAATTAAATCATAGTTAATACAATTGGATCTATAGTCTGGTAAACATATGAAAACGTACTGCATGATTGGTAACTGATTAGGACTAATCCACCCTTTTTGTCCTTATAAGGATAAACATTCTCGGATTGTGAGAACTGTGGTTCCTTCCAAAATCGCACTGGCTCTGGAATGGCCTAAAGCAGCCTCTGCCACTCCCAAAATGGCACCCACTATGGGATGCAATAACATGTTCTCTGTGTAGGAAAGCTATGTGTCGGATCAGCTGCTTTTCTTTCCAAAAGTGATCTCAGGTTGGAGGGACAAGATAGGTGAGTGGAGCAGCTGCAGCATCCCTGTGGTCAGTCATAAGGATTGCCAAGCAACTTTTATTCATGTGATGATGGAAGCACTGCAGTGGCCATAACTTTGGGTACAGGTTATCAAATCACATCATTCATAATTTTGTCATCATTCTGAATGATCTCTGAACAAATGTTGTAAGTCAAGGACTATCTGTAGAATAATGGAAATTGTGGATACTAGCTAAATAACTGAGTTTGAGTTAATAATTTATAATTTTGCCAAAACTGATATATTAAGTATATCAGTATATTTTTTAGCCATCTCTTCCCTACATACTACCGTAGTTTTGATCAGTACTTGAACTATTCACAAACACCATTATAACAAAAGGCAAACTTTACATTGCCCTGTTATTCCTTCAACTCAAATAATCCATGTTTTAAAAATCAGCTTATATTATTCTTTGGAAAAGTTATCTAGCAGTCTTACTTCACACCCAGTTGCTAGAGCTGCAGCTTTAAAACAATTCCTTGCTTTTTCCTTTAAGGTAGAGAGTTCCCTTAAGGAAGGAGCACGCAAATAAAATTCTAATTCAGTGTAAGAAGGGATGATATTAGGCTTCACACCTCCATTCTTTATTATACCTGCAATGAAGAAGAAATAGGTAATTGAGATTAGTTTGGCACTTAGGTTTTCCGAGGCTTATTGCAAAACAGCTAAACAGAAAAGTCCTAACTTGATCCAAGGCTCTCTGCTTGGCCAGTGGATCAATGAGAACTCACATTGAAGCCATTCTGGCACTAAAGATAAGGAATAGACATCTGAATTCCAAAATCAGGAGCTTCCACTTTCGGCTGTATTCCTCTGATTATTTGTTGCTCTTAAAATGGGGGGTGGGGGTTCTCATCCTATACCAAGCAAAGCTAAATAAGAAATATCAGGCAGAACCAAACTATATTCACAGCATATTAGGAAGAAATTAAGATGAAACCACCCTTTCATATTTTAATTCTTCCGACCTCAACTTTTGATTAAAATTTAAAATGTCATATTTAGTTTAGCATCCATATCAGTGTATTTTCAAATACATTTCTCCCTTTTCTGTTCAATGTAATTATGCTATAAAGAACAGTGCTAATGTATTTTTTTGTATTATACATTGTATTATTATCAGCCAAAACCTCTGAAGGACATCCATGGTATGTTACACAGCTATTCTAACCCCTGACTCTTCTCCAGACCTGATCAGGTATGTACCATTGAGAAATATGTGGTGTGTGTATATACGCATATATACACTTGTTTTTTATTGACTGAATTCCAACATATACCCCAAGAAAGAAGAGTTGATGCCTGATTTAAGAGTTGTAATCAAAACTTGTAATGCATGATAATAAACATAAATTCAAGAAGGAATGATGAATCTGACATGACACACGTATCTACAGTTTGTTTATGATTATCTTTCAAGAAGAGAAACTCTTTGATTTGCATATATGTACTGTATAAACTTTGTATTCCACGTTTGTTTCTTACATCCAGAAATTTCTTCATTTGTGCTCCATGCTTTTCTGTGGGAAATCACCATAATTCTAACCCCAAGAGGTTTATTTTCTCTCCTATGGGACACTACAATCATTCTTAGGCAAGTGAATTTGGGTCTGTGACAACTTGATGTGGGCAGATGGGTGTGGGCAGGTGGGTGTAGCCTCTTCACCACTGCCAAGTCCCCTTGTCAACTTACTGCTGCCAGGTTGTTGCAGGACAACCCAACATAACAAATGGTTACAGGAACAACTTGCTTTGGGTGACCAAATGGAGATCCGGGGTGGGTGGGTTGGCAAGCAAGCAAGAGAAGAGAGATAGCTGGGCAGGTGGTGATGGTGGGCAGAGTGGTGGGTGAGGAGGAGGTGGCAGCCAGGTGCTTCCCATTCTCACATTCCTGCTGTTGCCTTGCCCATCTAGCTGGGCAAGGTGAAGCGAGGGGGCAGTTGGGGTGGAGTTGAGGATGAGTGGTAGCTTCACTCCCCCCCCCCACACACACACTGCTTCCTCCCCTTCCCCTGCTTAATTGCAGAGGTTGGGGCTTCTGCCCCTCTGGATATTGACAGCACTGACCGAGAGATTCAGAGCAAGCACTGGGGCACACAAGTGTTTGCAGAGCACCAGAATCAAGGAATGTGAAGGCATGGTGGTGGCGGCAACCACGGGTCCTTTCTCTGCCCAAGAAGAGCCAGGGTGGAAACTCCACAGCCACTATGGAGAGAATTTAGAGGAGCTGGATGGAGCATTGCAGCAAAGTTCCCTCCAAAGCTGGGAGGGGATATTATGATGTGTCTGCTCATATGCAGAATGTGTTTCTCTAGCAGAACAGAAGGGATAACAATAGGAAGGGGAAGTCTTCCTGAGCCCAAATTTCTTGACTGGAGTGTCGCTAATGTCATTTTCTCCTTGGCTCAGCACCCCTTTGCACCATCACTCTGTTCCGGATCCACCTGCCACCATCATGGATGAGACCAGGTTGGCAGTCTCTAGTTAAGTAAGCTCCACAGGACCAAACCACCTGCTCTGCCCAGAAGGCAAAGGAAGAAGCCAAAAGGTGGTTGGGCCACTGAGTCAAACCATGGTGTACTGCGAGAGGCAACCCTCCTCACCCACTCCTGGCCAACATCTGGCAGGTTGGAAGGAAAAGAGATCCCAATCTTTTCTGTGTGTTTTCCCATGCTGTATGCCCAAGAAAGCATTGGGAATCAGATGAGTGGAAGGAAAAAAACCACAAGGCACTTTATTATCACAACAGGATCTGTTCATGTTAATGATTATTATAAGTAATTAATGACTGTCAGCTCATTTGGTATTTTGCTGACACAGCAGCTTATTTATCTGATCTGCATCAAAGTTGCCAATTGTCCTTTGCTCCATTCTCTTTTTTGCCCTGGGTGTACGGTGACCATATTTTCTTGGAGGAAAGAAAAAAGAATAATCCTGAAAAGGAGCAAATCTGAAGGGGATTCCCATTTTCACATCCCCTGCTGCCACCGCCATTGCTCCCATGTCAACCTCCAGGCCATTTGGAGTTTGGACCATTTGGTGGTGGTGATGATGGGTGATTGGGAGGAAGCAGCTGGCAGACCAGAGCTTCAGATTTGCTCCCTTGCAGGCTTATTCTTTATTCCTTTCCCCCAAGAAAATATGGCCACCCTTCCCACTGGGCACAAAAGAGAACGGAGCAAAGGACAATTGGCAAACTTGGATGCAGCTTAGACAAATAATTTGCTGTGTCAGCAAAACACCAAATGAGCGGACAAAATAATTGGTAGAATTGGCTGGAATAACCTTTAACTAATTGTAACAATAATTAATGTTAACAGATCCTGTTGTGATAATAAAGTGCCTTGTGCCCCCCCCCCCCACTTGTCTGATTCACACTACTTTCTTAGGCATACAACATGGGAAAACAGACAGAAAGGATTGGGATCTCTTTTCCTTCCAACCTGCCAGATGTTGGCCAGGAGTGGGTGAGGAGGGTTGCCTCTCACAGTACACCATGGTTTGACTCAGTGGCCCAACCACCTTTTGGCTTCTTCCTTTGCCTTCTCGGCAGAGCAGGTGGTTTGGTCCTGTGGAGCTTACTTAACTAGATACTGCCAACCTGGTCTCATCCTGGATAATCTAGTTTTATTAATTTTGTTGCCTTATTCTTTGGCTCATTTCAGAACAATCCACATTTAAAAAGAGTTACAATCAAAATATAATTGTCTTATGCTATTGTAAATTTGCCATATCCTAAGCTTTGCAATGTCACTTTGATACAGTAATAAGCTTCTATTCATTAAATGTAATCTGAAAACTTTAAAATTATACCTACTGGTATTAATAAAAAAGTTTCATTCAGGGATGGGAAGATTTTTCACCCCCCCCCCCCCTCTCTCTCTCACACACACACACATCCAAAAAGATCCCACGGTACAGA
>JANHFR010001392.1:144076-158818 GCA_032468015.1 Mimophis mahfalensis | reverse complement strand
GTTAAATTATTGGCTCCCGGTGTTTTCTTTTCTGTGGGAAACGGGCCCAAATGGCTCTTTGAGTGTTTAAGTTTGCACACCCCTGTCATAAACTGGCTATCACATTTAAAGCCTTTTGTGGCACAAGGCCAGGTTATTTGCAGGGCCGCCTTTCCCTAAGGATACCTACCTGTCCTCCCAAATCAGATAGGGTGGGTATGCTCCTAATCCCCTAATCATGGCTAGTGTTGACCAGGAATTTTATGTTTTTATTGACACTTCTGAGAAAGCAGATATGCCAATGTCACCAGTGACACTGCAGGCCTTCAAGGTCATGGAAAGTTCCTCAGGAAACACCCAATGTCCTTGAAAGACCTCCAAGGGCAGCAGATTACTTTCTCTATTTCTTTCTCTTATCTAAAGTGTGCCAGCTTGTCTGCATGGAATGTGCTGGTGCTTTTGGGTGGAGAAGTGGACAATGTAACAAGCATATAAATACGAATGTCAAAATGCGTTCAAGGTTCCCTCTTGCTATGGGCCCCCCGTCTTTATTTAGCTGCATAAACACATAAGAAGCTTATTAAGGTAAACACCTGGACTCTATCTTTCTTTATGCCAAGCCACACCTAAAACCAGCAAAACACTTGGAAGCATGCCTTTTCTGTGGCAGCCCCTGCCCTGTGTGGTTCTCTCTACCCTGTGTGGTTCATTAGGCTTCTACCCTCCTATCCCTCCAAACATTGCTGAAGACCCGGCTTTTCTCCCAGGCACTGGGATAAGATTGGACAATTGCGCATTAGGAGTTGACTTTGTTGTTTGAACTTTTAGTTGAAAATGGCTGAGAGTTGGTTAGATGGGCAGCTATACACACATTTTAAATAAACAAACTACCTAAAGTTACCTTCACCTTATGTATAGCTTCACATATCTGTATTAAACTCTAATTTTATTACTTTCAGGTTAAAATGGGTCTGTTAATAGACTTGACAAACACCAATAGGTTCTATGACAGAAGTGATGTAGAAAAAGATGGCATCATATATGTAAAGCTTCAGTGTAAAGGGTAAGCCAGTGAGACTCCCGAATATTGTGTTATAGAGGAAATTCTTGCTTTTACTTCACTCTTCTCTTCTTGGTAGGCATGGAGAGTGCCCCACGCCTGAAAACACAGAAACATTCATTCGTATATGTGAACAGTATCATAATAAGAACCCAACAGACCTTATAGGTATGTATATTAACCTGCTATGTGACTATTTTCTGTCTGTCTTGGTTGTTTTTTCAGGTAATATACTAATGCTCCATTTTCCACTTTCCACTGTAGTTGCACATAAACATTTCATGATTTAATAATCCAGCCAGGATTGAATCATGACAGGAAGCAATAGAACCAAAAAGCCCCAAACAGGGTGAAATACCGGAGTGTTGGAAATAAATATTCCTGATGATGTTTGTAAAAAGGGGCAAGCCTGAATGACTGTCATGAACTGTATTTAGTTTTCCATTCATCTAGATCAGGGGTCTGCAAACTTAAACACTCAAAGAGCCGTTTGGATCCATTTTCCACAAAAAAGAAAACACTGGGAGCCAATAACTTAATGGCTGGTATGACTGGGTGGGCGTGGCCAACTCAACATCGCTCACTCCCACTCAGTCACCTCCTGCTCTGGAATATGGAGCGAGTCTCCATCCCCCCCCATCACTCTTACCTTCTCAGGCCAGGCAAGGAATGACAGGGAAGGGAGGGGCGGGGCCACCAGTGTTGGGATCAGCCGACGGAGCTGCAGCAGAGGGCCAAAAGAGCCGCATGTGGCTCCAGAGCCACAGTTTGCAGACCCCTAATCTAGATAAATCACACAGTATATTGCTATCACCAATGTCTTACTGAATAGGGAAGCATCAAGATGAAATCAAAGCCGAAATCCAAATAATTTAATCAGAAAGTTAAGCCTTGACTTATTGTAGGGAGTCATAGAAGTGATCATGTTGTCCAGAAGCAATTAGGACAATAGTTATAGAAGAAGCATGCATGAAGGTGGTGGTGGTGGAAGTATTAGAAAGAGGCACGGCCTCCACCCTGACTCTTGAAAGAAGAAGAGGGAGGGAAGGGAAAACTCAAGTAAAGTTGCTAGATTTTGTTACTATAACCTATCTTCATAAAGTGTAGTTCTAGTTGTCCTGAAGAATCAGTTTCTTCATCTGTCTGTCTTATAGGGTTGATAAAAACGTCAACTTTGAGATTTATTACAAGTCTTTTTCATCACTTGATTATACTGGATGTGTACAAGAACAAAAGTTAACAGAAATGTGTAATAGTCTGGAATAAAGGTTATTATGGAAATGCCTCACTGGATTGCATACTCTTTACTAATATTAATTCCTGTCTTTAACTTATGGCATTCATGGCAGTGCAATGCTGAATGCTGATTGACATTGCTAAGCAGTGTGGTCCCACAGTTTTTTCTATGTACAGCCCATTAGTTAACAAAGTTTCTGGTCCCAATTAACGTAGTTAAACAAGAACTGTATGCCATTTTATTTATGTACCACACAATTTCTTTAAATGATTATGTACAAGTGACTAGCTTGAAGAAAGGCCAAAATGATTGTATTAGTTGCCTATTAAATTGTTAATTTAATTACCCTTACACAAGAAAGTTTATTCTTAATATTTGAACATGCAATTTAGTGCATTTTATTCTGCATTCTCATTTGAATTGTGAAGTCTTGACTAGAGATGTCAGCTATTTTAAGGAAACTTGTTTTTCATACATATCAACATATATGTATATCTTGCTTTTATTTTTTATAAGTACAGTGGAACCTCGGTTCACGGACACTTCTGTTTGCAACCAGTTTGGTTCCCAAACAAAAATTCCAACCGAGGTTTGAATGGGTTCATGATTCAAAACTTGGCCGGTGAACAAAAATGGCACGGAAGGATTCCATTCCACCCCGTTTTCCCTTCTGCGCATGCGCAGAATTGTCTGCACATGCGCAGTGAGTGTTACTTCAGAATGTGACCAAATCGGTTCACGACCACAGTCCGGGAACAGATTGCTGTCAATGAACCGAGTTTTTCTCCAACTCAAGGCAGTGAACATACCGAGTACTGCTTCCTTCTTCTATTTTCCCTGCAACAACAACCCTGTGAAGTGGGGCTGAGTAAGCATGACTGGCACAAAGCTACGCAGTTGGGTTTCATGTCTAAGGCGGGACTAGTCTCCCAGTTTTTTAGTACCTTAACCACTACTAGACCAAACAGTCTCCCTAGAAATATATAATACTTTATATTTGCTCGTGTATAAATTAGGATTCAAAATAAATATATATGAGTACAAAATCATTCATTTTTACTTTCATTATAGAGCTTTATTAGTCCCTACTATTAGCCGAAACACAAGCAACAGAAATAAAGGATTTTTTTAAATCTGTGGAAGCAGCAAGATTAAGGCAACATTCTCCTCAGAGTTTCCCTTTCAGTTGTCTCAATTTGGATTATTAAATGCATTTGTCAATTTCCATATGAGGCTACATTTGAATATAAATAAACTATTCTTTCAGCTGAAAAGAAAATGTACTCTTTCTATTTTACCAGTGAAAACCTAGGTTAATACTTACATTGTTTTTTTTAATTTAGTCTTCCATGTGTATTGCTTTATAATTAGCATATACATTATATTAAAATAACTAATGAAGATCAATAAAATTTGATGAAGCATCAATAATCTGTAAATGATTCAACTGCTACTAATGAAAGTCAAGGGGCAGAGGACAAAATTATTTATTTTATTTATTTTATTAGTTTAATTTATATGCCGCCCTTCTCCTGAAGGACTCAGGGCGGCGTACAGTCTGTTTTAAAAACATACAACAAAAAAGTTAAAATTAGATTAAACCACGAATTTGGGCTAACAAACAGGTAAAGTTTAAAACTTTAAAAAATCTTCATCCAATTTAAAAATGCCTCATAGGGAGAGACCAGCTTGCTCAAATAACCAAGTCTTGACGGCGCGGCAGAAGGCTCACAGGTCAGGGACCTCCAGTGGTAGCTCATTCCAAAGAGTGGGGGCCTCCAGCCAACATTGTTTGACTGACGGCACCCTGAGGAGGCCGACTCTGCAGGATCGCACTGGTCAGTGGGAGGTTGTCAGTGGCAGTAGGAGGTCTCGCAGGTACCTTGGGCCTCAAAATAGCACTATAATATCTCTGTTTATAAAATCGGATGTGTGTGTGTATGTTCCACATACACTCCAAAACTGCTCAACCAATTTCAACCAAAATTAGTACACAAATGACTTAACCTTTGGCAATAAACACTGTGGGGATAAGACATCCCTAACACTCATTTGGGGGTCTCTGTGCCTTATAAATAGTGCTGACAGCTTCACAGTACTCACAGTACTCCACAAGGGGGCTTCTCAAGAGCGTAGCATCAGACACATGGAGCTACTAAAAGCGTGAGACATAGAGCTACTAACAGCGTCACTCTTGACTATAGCATTGCGAGAAATACATACCTGGGTGAAGCCGGGTTATCGGCTAGTTAAATATAAAAAAGACTAAGCTAATGACAAGCTCAGCAACCAGTGTTAGAATAAAAGATATTGAATTGATAGTTTCAAGTCTTTTTTAGGATTGGCTAGCAATGTGAAGGAACAAGAAATCAAAATGCTACCCCATTAGCATTTAGTGGGGTAGCACTAAAAGCTTTAGAAAATGTATATAGATACCCTCTATACTCACAAAGATTGGCATCAGGCAAACAACACTTCTCCTTGTGGAAGTAAAAGGTGGAGAAACCAGATCCTTTTCAACTTTGTTGTTAGAGAAGACTCTTGGAAAATAGCGTTCATGATCCAGAAAACAAATGGAACGGATCTTGGGACAGTCCAGAGCATTCACCCAAATGACTAGGTTCAAATTTCCAAAATGACATATTCTGTGAAGGCCTAACTCTCTGGGAAAGGTGGAAAGAAAGAAAATGACCAACAGCAAGGCGGATGGATTCAGTTGAGTGCACATTGAAAGACCCGCAGGGCCAGATTGGGAACAGGCCATCCTGAAGCAGATTAACCTTGTGGCTCAATACCAATTTCAAGACACATAATCGAATTGAGTACTGTAGACAGATTTGGGAGTTTCAGAAGTGATGGAAAAGTCTTAGATTATTCCAACATAATGAAATACATGAAAGACGGTGTTCCTGAGCAAACTTATTTGCTTTAATGAGTTGCTGCCCAAAATAATTGCAACAGATATTTAATGACTATTTCACTCCAAATTCACAAAATTTGAATTTTAAAACACACGAACTGGATACTTTGATGTAATTTTTAAGAATTGCTTTTTTTCTTGGCCACTAGATGGAGACATTACCACAGAAATAAGGCAGAGGTGTTTTTGGATATATGGATAGAGATAAAGATAGAAATAGAGATATATAGATATATATATTTGTTCTACTGGTTCGTTGTTTTAATTGAACGTAGCCTTCAGAATTTTCTTGTAACAGTTGCTGATTGCTGATGTGCAGTCAGTTTTAAGCCATATTAAAATAGAAGCTAGTGAGTGAAAAATCCTATGAGAATAGGAGAGCCCTGAGGCCCATCTATTCCAGAAATACAGCCCTCAACGGTAACTGGATTTTGGCAATAAGACTTAGGTGAAGCAGTACCCTCATTTCAGCAATTGATATCAAGATGAAAGCGTGCTCTTTTGAATCCAGAATAGCCGCAATGTATTTCACTGATTACAAGTATTGTTAACTAAGTGTTCTGTGAAGATTTTTATTTTGTCTTACGTTGCAACAGTAAAATTTTGTCCCAGTGTTAGTTAAGCTAAACATCTTGTTGATGACTAGTCTCTTTATGTGCCATGCATCATGAAGTATTCATTAATCAGGTTTGGTCATAAAATCAAAACTGACAGTAAATTACAAAAAGTAGAGGCAAAAAAAAGCTAATGTACCATGGAAGAATTTTCCTCTTCAGATCCTCATGTAAACGAAAATGGCAGCAGTGGTGGATGAGAACCAGAAAGTATAGGATAGGTTAGAAAGTACAGTTTAATGGTGTCTGGAAAGGCTTTGGATTCACACTCTGATGATGTTAGAAATACCCAGATATATATTTGATTTCACATAAATAAGTGCATTTTTCCCCCTTTCCTGGTTTCAGTTGCTAAATTTGTTCAGTGTGTCTATGGTTCAATCAGATATTTAAAGCCATTGATACAGTTATTTATCCGCAGGGTTTTGGGATAAATGGAATATTATGTGACTTTGTCAGAAGTTTGTTTGGAGAAGTATACTTTCATTCAAAGGAATATGACAACTCAGCAAGTGTACTATATTGTATTGAAAAAGCAGGCTATTGTTTTGGCTTTCCCTCCTAAATGTGTTTTATGCAAAATACACTGAAGATGTTTTCCCCCAATTCTGATAGGAGTATTCTTAAGATGTATCCGGAAACCTACAGAATAGTTTTCTACTTCATGTGCCCGTATCTATTGATATTTGCTGACACTTGAGAACTAGAGAATGATGATTGAAAAATGGTTGAAAAAATGCCTTCCATGTTCACAGGTTGCTCTTACGCGCTCAGTCCCTAGTTTTGTTTTGAATGTGCAAAACAAACAACTTCTGTTTGCTTAATCGAGGAACCGTTTATGCAGTTGGCCCTGTTCATGCTTCCAAGGAAGAAGTAAATGGCATGAGAAGAGAATGAATGATCACATTTACTAGCTGAGGACTTATTCCCTTATAAGGGAAGTGATTATAACAAGCAAATGTTCCTGACGCTTTTAAGTGAGCTTGGTAATTGCAATTATATTTTTTCTTCAATTTTGTCTTCTAGGTGTTCACTGTACGCATGGTTTCAATCGTACTGGATTTCTTATCTGTGCCTTTCTGGTTGAAAAGTTGGATTGGAGGTAATTTTTTTAATAAAAAAAGATAACTTTTTAGCAATATTATAGCAATAATGTCATACTTACATTATCGTACATATGTCATCAATGTCACTATGGATAATTTTTGCTTCATCTTGCTAGTGGGGTATACAAATTAAAGTAGCTATAAAACATAATAAAAGTAAGGAGACCCTGTGTATTTTACTCTTCTAGTCATTGCTGATTATAGGGGCAGTGCTTATCTCTGCTTTAGGGGCATTGGGCCAGGGCTGTCTGCGGTCATGTGGGCAACATGACATCATGGAGTGCTATGGAAGTGGTACCTATTTATCTACTTGCATTTGCATGGTTTTGAACTGTTAGGTTGGCAGGAGCTGGGATGAGGACAGGCTATTACCCTGTTGTGTGGTGCTTGGGTCTCGAACCTGGGCTGCCAGCTTTCCAGCTGACAAGACAAATGTCTTAACAACTGAGCCACCATCCTGGCCCATCAAACATAATATTTTGTGTTATATAATATCTACCAACTTTCCAATATATCATCAAGGAGGAAAAATAATATTTCTAAGTATTCTTTGATGGATATTATTACCGCCAGATAGAAATATTTAGATTAATTTGTTTCAAGACTGATCTGGATTTTTAGGAAAAGTTTGACCTCTTTCAGATTTTCTGAAGGTAATTAATTTTGATTTGATGTCTGTTTTTGGTCTGAAACTTGTGGGGGAAAAATCTCCTTTTTCCTTACTCTACCATTATTGTTGCTGTTGTTATTAACTTTGTGTGCTACAAAACTTGATCAGATTCATGGTGGCTTACCGTTTTGCCTCATTTTACAACCTTTCTTGCCACAGTTGTTAAATACATCACTGCAGTTGTTAAGTTAGTAATGTGGTTATTAAGTGAATCTGGCTTCCCCCTTGACTTTCCTTGTCAGGTGGCAGAAAGTGATCACATGACCCATGGAAACTGCATCCGTGACAAATATGAGTCAGTGGCCAAGCATCTGAATTTTCGATCACGTGACCATGTGGATGCTGAATGCTCAGAAGTGTGAAAAATGGTCATAAGTCATTGTTTTCAGTGCTCTTGTAACTTCGAACGGTCACTAAATGAACTGTAGTTTTATACATATAGCATTTTTTCTTCCTTTTCTAGAGAGGCCTTAGTGGCTAGTGCCCCTTTGTTGCCTAGCAAAGTTCTGGAAAAACAGATCAACAATGAAATTCACAAGAGTCCAGCGGTAGAGCTTGAGTAGGTGTCAGGCCTGTCCATTTCATTCAGTGAAAAAATGTAATACAGTCATTTTGCTTTAGTTGCCTGATTTGAACTTTGGCCCTATCTAACATATCCTGTAGATTTTAGAAAATAATCTTTAGTAACTTTTTGGACTTGATGAACACTATATTGTTTCTTCTTTGTACGTCTTTTAAGCAAGCAAAGCTTCAAGACAAAAAAGACAAAAAAGCAAACCCCTACCTACCCTGCATAAGGTTAAAAGAAAGAAAAGAAAAGAAAAGCACATTTAAACAACCCTCAGCCTACAACAATATAATGATTTTAAGAAGAAATGCAAACATTTTACATATCTATAAGAAATATTCAAGAACCAGTTGGAAGTAGTGGTGAGTGTATCTGGGTAGGAATTAGGAGCCCCGGAGTTCTAGTCCTGCCTCGGGCCCAAAGCCAGCTGCCTGACCTTCCTTTGAAAGGAGTGCATTGCAATGTGTGGGATTGTGTAAGAAGTACTTTTTCTTTGAATCATTAAGTCAGCCAGATCTTTTTCTGGGCTTGTGCAGCTGCTGCTTGTGGCATATTAAATATTAATGTGCTTTATTTTGGCATAATGGACTGGAGGATATTCCATCAGAAACTTGAAGTATAATACTAAATTGGCAGGCATATAATAGGAGGGGAAGGAAGGGTGAAAATTGACATTACATGAGAAAGAAGGGGGACTTTTTAAAAGTGGCTGCATGGCAGATTGTAGAAGGAAGCAAGGCCAGTTATGCATGTGCATATGCTTTCATAACTGCATCATTAGCATGATAAAAGATGTGGCTGCTTTAAAGATGCAAAGAGAGATGCTTATTATGCCCTCATGCTTGAAAATAACCTCTTCTAAAGAATAGCCGACATTAACAGACCCTCTGCTGAGCAAATTGGTTATTCCAGGGTGTCTAGTTTTGTAAAAAGGGTAATCTTATACATACCCAGGGATAAATCTATTTTATTCAAGAGCTAAACATAATCTGTACTGTATATGTGATATAGGAAGGTGGAAGATTTGAAAATACTGCATTTGCATCTAACAATACTGTTTAAAAAATCATCTTGGGATGGTTGTAATTGGTATTAGCAGTGTGGCTTGGGCACACAGTTGTATACACTGAAACGGGGTTCAATTGTTGTCCTTGATAAGTTTTAAAATTTCAAGATCATTGAGATGTGTTTTTACACTTTATTCAGATAACTTGAAGATTATATCCAGGAAAAGTTAGGATTTTAGGAATACAGTTTCTTTGTCATATGCTCAGGTGAATTGGAAAGTTCTTGAAGAACCTATATTGCTTCTCTCCAATAATTAAATGCTGAATGCTGCATGCCAGCAGTAACAGTTTTTTATGTTCTTACATTTTTCACACTCCAGTGACGTCTAGACACATATTAATAATATTTTACAGTAGTTCCTGTATAGTTACAGTTTGTATTTAATTAGGTTTTCTCCTTTTTTGGCATTCTCAAGGCATGCCATTTCTTGAAAAAATGTCATTGCTTAGCGCTGAAGTTAGTCATCTTTTTTAATTTGGAATCGCAGTCATGTGGAGGGGTATCCTGTCTTCAGCAGAAAATGGAAAAGTGACATCCTGCCCCACAGTTTTAGGAAGCTCTTCAGTAGGTGTAATGTTTGTGTGTTTGGGTTTTGTGGAGATCACCAGATTCCATTTTTTTTGTATGTATGTCTTTTACTGTACTAAATCCTTCCTAATATTCTGTTATGATTTTAAGCATACAAAGGTGTCTTGTGGCTTTGCTTTGGCGAATATTTCAATGAATTTTACGCTTACCATATTTAGAATTCAAGTTTTCTAGTCCTATTGTTTAGCTGTCAATGTGCCTTTTATGCCACTGAGGGGAGATGCTTCTCCTGATCAGAAAACTGTTTTATTGTGTTGTTGTTATACATTTCACTTGCATTATTTATATGCTGCCAGATTTTAATTTTACGTTTCTAAAGCTCTCCAGATTATAACCCAAAAACACTTAACACAATTATTTTGTATCTACTGTAGATACAATATATTGAATTTTGAATTGAGTAGCATACGAAATATGGTAGCTAAATGAATAAGTTAGTAATTGTATAGTAGTTCTTTTGGTTCTTTTCTGTTCACCTTTACAAGGCAGAAGTGCTGACAATCTAGCAGATTTAAAGTGTTTTCTAAAAATGGTGGAATCTTGGGGAGAATTGCTTCAAGATAATAGTTTAACAGAATCGTCACATTTTTAAAACTCTCCTTTGTTACAGCGCTGTTTCAAATAGACCTTTAGTGTTTATTTGCATTTATGAGACTACATTTTCTATAGAATATTCTATTGCCATTTATTTCTTAGGCATGTGACTAGAAGAAATACAGATGCAAAATGCTGGTGTGAGTTTTGCAGCTTGTTTAAGGAAAAGAGCATCATACCAATAATTGTTTGGGGAGCTTTGTTGTATTTTCTTTCGCAGCTACTTTGCTTTTTTCCAAAGCAGTTGTATTCCATGAAAATGCAAGGCTGTTACTTTTGTAATTAAAACATAGTATATATTGACAATTACTTTTATAATTTTGCTCTCTATTTCCAACAAAAGTATACTATATTAAAAAAAAACCCTACTTAAGTATGTTAAGACTGAAACCCATACAATTTTCCACAGATATTTTGGCTTCTCTTGACAGTTTCATACTTTCTTGACACATTATGAAAAATCCATTACAGTTGCAGGATATGTTGGATGCCCAAGTTTTAGTAATAGCTAGTTATGTTTATTTATTTTAAAATATTTAGAACTTTTAAATATTCTACCTGTTTTTAGGCAAGTGTACTATGAAAGTGACTTGCCTAGTCTTACACTTGGGTTTTTCTATATAAAAACAAAAGGAAAAATGTGTTTGAATATTAGTCGCTCAGGTTGGTAGTTAGGCTGCTGGTTTGAGCTACGAGCCTGGCAATTTGGTTGCAAATGTTTCATCACCATTCAAGGAGACCTCATCAATGCCTTTTGTGTTGTGACAACTCAAGGAAAAAATGAAAAAAGAATTGTGGAGGACGATAGAAAAAAACAGGCTTGGTTTTCCTGTGTTTACCATTAAGAGTAAAGTCTCCTTTGAGCTGAGCTTAACTCCTGGTAACCTTATTTGTTACTGTAACACTCTCTACATGGGGCTCCCCTTGAAGAGCACTCGGAGGCTCCAACTGGTGCAGAATGTGGCCACGCGGGTTATTATGGGGGTGTGCCTCATCACTCCCATATTACACCTCTCCTGCATGGTCTGCATTGACTCCCGGTGGTCTTCCGAGGCGATTCAAGGTGTTAGTTACAATCTTTAAAGTGCTCCATGGTATTTGTGAGACCACCTACTGCCATCATCAGTCTCCCACCATCCACTATGGTCCCACAGAGTCAGCCTCCTCAGGGTGCCATCAGCCAAACTATGTCAGCTGGTGACCCATAGGGGAGAGCCTTTTCTGTGGGGGTGCCTGCCCTCCGGAATGAATTACCCCCGGAGATCCGGATTATCCCTGACCTTTGTTTCTTCCGCCACGCCCTAAAGACATGGCTTTTTCAGCAAGCCGGTCTGACCTGACAAAATATTAATTTTATATAGACTGGTGAATTTTAAATTTTAATTTGTTCATAGGGATTAAATTCTGTTTAATTTATTTTTAATTTTTATATTGTATGTTTTTAATGGGTTGTAAGCTGCCCTGAGTCCTTCAGGAGAAGGGCAGTACATAAATTAAACAATAGACAAACAAACAATCAATCAATCAAACAAACAAACAAATAAATGGTTTTCTGAGCAGTGATACAGAAGTGGTTTGCTATACTCTTCTTCCAGATTTTGTTTTTGCTTTTACTTTCTAGTTTAGTCAACAGCCTAGGGATTTCCTAGTTCCTGTCTGAATACTACCCTGTTTTATTTGTGCTTAGTTTTTCATGAATCAGCCAAGATCAGCTACCTATTGTAAGTGGTTCGTAAAATGTTATGATAGTCTATTTTTTTCTGCTGATGACTCTTCAAGGAGGGTCAAAGGGAGCTACTTGTTGACAGAAGAAACAATTATTTTGTTTCTATTGTTCTTCATGGTCAGTAATAATTCATGATCTGTCCTTATCATTGAATTGCTGTGTGATCTCAGTGATATTCTTGTAGGTCTTAACTTTCTGTGGTTTGGGAAAAGTTTTGAAATACAGTTTTTTGTATTTTTGTATAAACGTATTGTTAAGTTCTTTGCGCCATAGACCTTTTTAGTTTCTGGTGAAACGTGTGGACCCCTTCTCAATCAAATGTATTTAAATGCACAAAATTAAATGCATAGATATATATTGTATTATCGGTAACCCTTCATTTACTGATTGTTCGAAGTTACAACAGCACCATAGAACAGTATTTATGACTGGATCTTGGCATCCCAGCTATTGCAGTATCCTTACAGTCACATGGTTATGATCGGATTGTTTGACACCCAGCTCATGATTACAACATTACAGAAGCTGAAATCATGTGATCACAATTTCCATTGTTTCTTGCTGGCTTCCCACAAGCAAAGTCAATGGGGAAGCTGCCAGGAGGTCAGAAGTTGTGATCATATGTGGTCTTCACTTAACATCCCATGTGGTCTTTAATTATGATGACAACCAAAATTGCCGTTAGTAAGTTATGTGGTCACCCGATGTTGCACTTTATGATCATACTGCTTAGTGACAAAAATTCTGGTCCCAATTGCTATCATAACTCCAAGGCTACCTATATAAAAGAAATGAGTTGTAATTATGGTTTGTCATGCTGTCAGCCAGATGTTTACACTGGATTTGGCATTTTTATCCACTTACTGAGTCCTTCCCAAGAATCTGGAATAGGCAGATAGTTATTTGATGGTATTAAAGATGTCATAGGGGAGTGGTGTGGTGGCCTAGAGGTGGAGCTCTCACCTCACAATCAGGAGGCTGTGAATTTGACCCTTGGTAGAGGCAGATATTTCTCACTCTGGGTACACTGAGAATTTATCTGCTGAACAAAATTCCGCATTGGCGACGGGAAGGACATCTGGCCATTAAAACACGCTGCTAGCTCCATTCAGTTGCCCAGACTCCACCCCACAAGGGATTACGGGGTCATTAAATGAAGATGATGGTGATGATTAAAAAATATCGTAGGATGTTCCAAGTAAAGCTGCTGTTTGCAATTATTATTAATTCCTCATTTTTATCTTGTTTATTTCTTGTAAGCTGCTCAGAGTCTCATTGTTAATTAATTAATTTAATATATATGCTGGTCAGTTCTCAGCAACTCCAGTTTACAAATTGTTTAGTTATGTATTGTTCAAGTTGGGTAGCTAAGCAATTAAATAAATACAACTCAAATATAGATATCAAAATGTTACAACAATAACCAATATGTACTGTAGTAATATTGCATGCTTTTTTTTTTTACTCCATTAAATCAATAACAAGGGCACACACTTGTAAGTAATAATTTTAGATACTTACACGTTATTGAAGTTAAACATTTTTGGAGTCTGCAGCCCTCAATTTGCTTTGTTGTTAAAGGTTAGTCAAAATAAAATAGTATTTTTTTGCTGTCCAGGTTCATGGATCCCATGACATCTATTCAGGGCCCTCAGGGAAGCCTTGGTTAAGACCCCTCTCAATATAGCCTTGGCAAGTGTAATAAGAACTGCTGTGAGATTTTATGGAAGCCAGTTGGGAATATTTGATGCTGACTCTTAGATCTGCTACTGCTCCGTCCTCTTGGATTTTTGGACCCATTTCTGAATTTTTCTTTTCACGCCTATGTTGTCTCACACAATGTCACTTTTTTGCAGTATTGAAGCTTGTGTGGCTACCTTTGCCCAAGCCAGACCACCTGGTATCTACAAAGGTGACTATTTGAAAGAACTCTTCCGTCGTTATGGTGATGTGGCTGATACGCCAGCACCACCTCCTTTACCAGAGTGGTGCTTTGAGGAAGATGAAGAAGATGGGGAGGAAGATAGCTGCAAACTGGGAACTTCAGAATCAGAAGCTTGCTCATCAACTTCCTTTTCTGGCAGAAGAAGAAAAGAGCACCTAAAGCTGGTAATGATGAACTAGAGCATAATATAGCATGTTATTGAACTTGATTTAAATATGTTATTGTAATTACTTTATTTTTAATATGTGCCTTCAAGTCAGTATTGATTCCTGGCAATTGCCTGGACTGGTCCCTGCAGTTTTCTTGGTGTAATTGTTAAGGCACCAGGTTGGAAACCAAAACACTGTGAATTCTAGTACTGCTTTAGACATTAAGTCATCTGGATAATCTCGAGTGACTTACTCTTTCTTGACCCCAGAAAGAAGACACTGGCAAGCCAGTTATGAAAATGTTGCCAATATTAATAGAGCATGCTAAATTTACGCTCTTCAGAATCTGATAAATTACCCACAATTTCATAACCGTAGCATTCTCATTTCCTCATTGTACATGATACAGTGGACCCTCGACTTACGAAATTAATCCGTTCCGAATGCACATTCGGAACTCGAATAATTCGTAAGCCGAAATTTTTTTCCCCATAGGAATGCATTGGAAACAGATTAAT
>JANHFR010001392.1:117959-128952 GCA_032468015.1 Mimophis mahfalensis | reverse complement strand
CATTTTAGTGTAAGAATGAGAAGAATTTAGGTTTATTAAGATTTAATTTATACTAGAACTTAAAATAGTACAAGGAACCAGGGGTGATTCAGAACATGTGTTCAATACCAAAATGAAGAATATTCTTCTTCAAAATTCTGTCTTTGCTTTCCAAAGCAGGTAGCTTTGTTTGATCATAATTTAGAATTGATGCCTTGATTTCATTGAAGATGCTGATGTCAACAAATTTTAAGGAGAAGGGAGATTTCTTGTTGTTGAAAACATTAAATGTTTGGTAATTAGTTCATCCAGTAAATTACTAGTACTTTCTGATATAATTCCTGCTCCATCTTTTATTTTACTTACTTGATTTATATTCTGTTTTTCTACTTAAATGAGAGGATAGATGGTGAAAATTAAAGAGAAATTCAGAATTCAAACTATTAAAGTATAAATTAAAATAATGTTAGGATTAATTTAAAAAATGAAAATAAAGAATTGGATGGAATACATTTTTTTATTTACAAATATCCTAAATGTTCAGAGAACAATGGATTGCAATAGATCTTCCAAAGAAACACATTCTGGTTTTAAAAGGAAATGCAGCCTGAAAACTAGTCGAACCTTAGTCTCAGAGTCTGGGTTTTTATTGCTCCAGAATACCCACATTTTGACTAGGGTTTATTTTGGCTTGCTCATTATTAAACTCACACAGTGTTCCAGGATACCAATTACTTTCTAGAGTTGGATGGTAAAAGGCAGTGTACCTGTACTCACAAAATGTGGCTCTCCATATGATTTCTCCTAGCATGTCATGTGAAGTTGAATAGAGTGGGAATAAGAGAGAAACTTATAGTAGGGGTCCCCAACCCTTGCTCCGTGGAATGGCACTGGGCTGCGGCATGCCAGAAACCGGGCCACACAAACAAGCGAAGCCCCATCCATGGGATGCAGGCAGCAGGTGAAAGTGTGCCCCCTCTGGTCCACGGAAGAACCTCTCTCCAAGGAACCTATTGCTGGTTCCTAGAAGGGTGGGGGCTGCTGACCTGTAGGACAGAATAAGCCATAAATCCAGAGAATCAATCAATAAATCCTCCAATATTATTGAACTAAACCAAAACAACACCTCCAGGATTCATCCCAGGATACCATGGTTTGATGACATTTGTTCGTTTTTATCCAGCGCCATCCTGACTCACAGAATTCTACAACATTAAAACTGTACAAAAGAATAACAAGGAAGAAAAATGAGCACACATTTTGGCAAACTATCCCACAATCTCTGCTACCCATTCGAGCTTAGGTCCTGAGGGAATTTAAGTGCTCAGTTAAAAAGAGGGTGAAAGGGTCATATGACTTTTGGCGCAGATGTTGTTTTATGAATGATAGAGATGCTGCGGTATTCTACAGAGCCCTTAGGTGGCTTTCAAGAGCAGCCCAATGTAAAGCACAGGTAAGGAGACCAAAGGATGGAGGGAACAAGCACATCCCTCATGGCTTTTCAGACAGCTTGGTAGCCTTCGATATAATTGACCAGTGGTATTTTTCTGCGCTGCCTGCAAGGATCGGGGATTCATGGTGTTGGAATTGTAACATCCAGCTATGAATGTCATGTCCTGCTTTACTACTTCAGCTGTACTAATATTCCATCAAAGCATATTTAAACTTACTGCATTTAACATGTAATTAAATGGACTGATTTCTCACGGATAAATACTGCTTTTGTATTCTTCATCCCTTTTAAGGAATTCAGTTTATTATAAATCTGTGTGGCAAATTAAAATGAATGATAGCTTGATGTTGGCTACCTGTTGGGATTAAAACAATTGGAAATCTTGCTTCCAAAACTTTTCTATTCCTTTTCAATGATATGCATATTAGAAATTTGTGTCTTTCAGGCTGTATAATTTTTCTTGTACGCTTGCATTTATATCTCTTACTAAGTCATGAATAATCCACACTTGATGAATTTATACATTTGCTAATGCAAAGCTACATTGTGACTTAGTATGGTTATGAACGCAGACTTTGATAGCCTGATGAAAGTTTATTCATATTTTGAATTCTTCCAGTTCTTACTCTCATCTTTAATATGCCTTTACCAATGCATATGGTCTGGAGTTAGTGCTGTTTGATTGTTTTTTATGAGGATCTGAAAATGTTTATTGACAGGTTCAGAATAAAATGGGCTACGTATACATTACAAACAAAAACCCTGTTCCAACCATGTAATATTTTAATAATTCTTTGATACTCTTCTGTTAGCAGTTGGATACCATGTCTTAATTTTGAAATGTACCAGTTTTTAAATAGAAAATAAATCCTTACCATTTTTTGGGGGAAATTATTTAAAATAATATTTGGTTTTGATTGTAGGCAATGAACAGCAATGTGAAAAAACCCCTTTCCAATTCATACATCTTAAATGTGCTATTTTTAATTATTTAACTTAGAACCTTTTACTAAAAATCATGTGTTTTATGAGACTATGTTTACTTTTCTAAATTTGCAGAACTGCTAATTCCCAATTTATGTAGAAAATAAGGAAAGAGAATCGCAAACATTGGGGTTCTGCGGTTATAACCTAATGATACTATATATAATTCCTGTAGATAAATAAAAGAAAGAAATATTGTTCTAGAAACACAGAGATAAAAATTCATATTATTTAAATAAAAAGATGAAACATCAATTTAGTTAATTCTGAAAATGGCTGTTGGTTTACAATAGAGATATATCCCGGTATATTGTGGTGTCTAATAAGTAGAAAGAATAGAAAAATTTAAAGCCTAATAACCACTGGAACCACTGGTAATAGTATTATAATTTCATGTTAGATAGACAAAATACACTGAAAACACCTTTAAATACTTATCCAAATATGATAGTCCTAATAGTGTCCTTGTTCTTGTCCATGTAATATGGGCCAGAGGTTGTGGTAAGAAAAAAGTTTTTAGCATTTTTAGTCATATAAAAGTTTTTCTTTATAAAAAAGAAATTCCAAAGAAAGATAATATTTAGCATATTATGAGTTCAGTACTACATACAAATTAATACAGTATATAAAGCATTACACTTATTTATGCTTGAGCAACATGGTGGCTTAGTGGTAAAGACACTTGCCTCTCACTTGGAAGGTTAAGAGTTCAATCCTAGGTACAGATATTTCTCTCCTGGGGTGCCAACAAAAAATATCTCCTATGAATTCTGCATGGTTTTAGGAAGGGCATCCAGCCAGCAAATGCTCTGTTCCATTCAGACTCTACCCCAAATGAATGGATTACAGGGTTGTACAAAGGGAGGGTTTTTAATGTTCATGGCAGGTTGAATTTCTGAAATGCCTAAATTTCTAATAAATAGAGTTTTAGTTTTTTCTCAGTTACAATTTGGAAATCACCAAACTTATAAAAACTTATACTGTGGATTGATTTAGTAATGATTAAGCATGCTTAAATCACCTGGCTATAAAAGCAGTAAAATAATGTGATAGTAAAGTATATTAAATAAAATATTTTTAATGTTGAATGAATTCTAGAGTTTTCTACAGGTAGTTTTTAAAAAAGCTTCATGAAAATCATTATATGATTAAGGTATATTCTGTTCATTAAGTTACAAACAGGATATTTGAGTGTACTGTATGTCTGTTAAGATGCTTTGCTATTGACTTTCTTAGCAAGTATTTAGCTCTGAAGTTCATGTTGTGTGCTATTCCTTTGGTTCAAAATAATTCATGCATACATGCAAGTAACTGAACACATTTGCTTTTCTGCATTAAAGAGACTTTTTCCAGTGACATTATATATTAAGCTTACGTAATTATTTTTGAATTTCATTTTGTTCCAGCCTTGACAGATATAATTTTTAGCAAGCTGTAGGCAGGTCTGAGCATGAAGATTTATGCTCTAGCATTCATTGTGTTCTTGCTTGCTTAAAGAGGGTGCAATGTATAATTTTCAATTATGTTTATCTGTTTTGCCTAATGTCATTTCAAATGTAGTATGAAATTACATGAACAACAGGTGATCCTAAAAACCAATGGTTCAAACTCAGCATGAGTTAAAAGTAGCAGTTCCCCTTTCTTTTTGAATAAAAGTTTGTTAAGAGGGATAAGATTCAATAACTATAAAGTAAACATTATGAAGGAAATAGGACTTCAATTGATATTATGTTCTTTTCCCCCGCTTAGGTATATGATGTTAATTGATGGTAAGAATGAAGTTTATATGATTGACAGAGATAACTCTGTGTTTCATGTGTCTAATTTGGAGTTTCCATTTCGTAAAGATCCACGTGTGCATTTAGAAAATACTCTTTTGGATGGGGTAAGAGATTTTCTTTGCAGAACCATACTTTCCTTAAGTCCAGTATTGGATTTTGTAGTGATTACTATAATGGTAAAATGCAGATACTATCCTGGTAGGGCAGACTCCTAGGGTTCACAAAATAAATTGCTATTTAACATATATGTGTCATTGGGATTGGTTTCTTATATTTGGGCTATAATAATATTTTTACTTTATTGCTTTTATTCTCAAATTCCAGAGTTGGACCTTATCAGAGAACCATAAAAGTTAGAAATTTTAATAGAAATAAGCTCCTTGTTATTGCTGGTATTATCATTCCACAGCTGAACAAATACAATTTTATTTTAACCTAAGATTGCAGTGATCTTTGGTGAAATAGCAAGTAAATGCATTAATCAACACTGTTTTGTTTGAAAGAAATGTTATTAAAAAGTTTTACAAAAAAAGTAAGTGCACAAACTAATAAGGAGTTAAAGGAGAAAAGAAAGAAAAAACTGCAGAAAAAGCAGAAAAAAGAAGCTTCCAGTTTCTTCTGCAGCAATGGCACTTAGCACTTAGACTTATACACTGTCCCACAGCACTTTACAGCACTCTCTGAGTGGGATACAGTCAGCATATTGTTCCCAACAATTTGGGTCCTCATTTCATTGATCTCAGATGGATGGAAGGCTGAGTCAACCTTAAGCTGGCCAGGATTGAACTCCTGGGAGTCAGTAGAGTCAGCCTTCAATACTGCAGTCTAACCACTGCACCATCATGGCTCCTAGCAAATAGAAATACCCTTACAAAATTAATTCTTCCTGTGTGATGACAAAGAAAAGAAAAAGTGCTCTTTTTCTATTAAATAGTTTTTTTCTAATCATCAAAACTGCAAATCGTAAGTACATTTCTCCCCCATTTAATGCGAAAAGTCTGCATGGGGTTACCAGTCAGCTATCAAAGTTGATGTTTTTTCTCAAAATCAAAGAAATTAATTTAGCCATCTTGGTATGTTCCATGCAGAATCTGGTTTCAGCTGTGTTTTAATCTTTAGACTCTTCTGTATTGTTTTGGGTTTGTTACATTTGCACCAAACATGATAAAATATCCCTTCATGCTCACATTTCCAGCCTATTTGAAGCAACTCTATAGATTCCAGAAAATTTGGTGACAAGTACCAGCAGTACATCATTTTATAAAAAAATCCCATTTCAAAGCAAGATTTCTTCATGCTACAAGTTGTGTTAGATCATTAGTAGTGAAATGTGTCTCTGTCATGTTAGTTACCAGTGAAAAGATTGAAATTGGTCCTGGGCAAGAGATCCTACTATATTGATTTTACCATTTTACCATGGAAGTATCTTGCTGTTAGAGCAACATGTATCTACAAACGTGTATCATTTCTTGAGTAGATTTTAATTCTTGAGTATTTTAAACATGTTTGTTCATTTGACCTATATTCTGCTTTTTGTCCAGGAGCTTCAGGGCAATTTACATGGGCATTTTCCTTCATTTTGTCTCTACGGTAACCACAATGATGTTCATGGTGGTTGGTGGAGAAAGAAATGAATCATGATATATCTTTTAAAATCTTTAATCTCCATCACTTTATATAATTTCACACTTGGGTTTATTTAAACTGACAGGCAGTAATGAGAGCCCTTACTGAACCCATCATTCTCAAGACAACATTGTGCAATATCTTTTTCAGATTTGCTGCCCTATCTTTTCCAAGGACCAATGACTTCAGTGCAGCGAGAGGTTTTTCTTTCAGAAGTAAAGTGTTTCTTTATCCAAACCTAGAAGATTAAAAAAGAACAAATTAACAAATTAACAGACATTTAAGAATAAATCAGAGGGCATATTAGCTGTTGCAGCACAAGTCTCAACAGGAGTCATAGGCTCCTTAAGTTTAGTATTGGCCTGAATAAAAGCTGTTTTTATTTGGTGCATTGAAAACCATATTCAAGGTCAGGAATAGTTCTAATAAAATATAAGGTGCTTGTTAAAGATAATCATTTTGCAACTAAATCTATTAGTTCTTCGGAATTCTTTATTGGCAGTTCTGAGCATTACCCGACTATCCCATAGTTATTTTTTTGTTTCCTTAAAACACAATAATAATAGAAATCTTCAAAGAGATTACTGTTGTTCTCACCCATTGTTCTCTTTCAAAGTTACAGGCACACACAGATACAGTACTCAGAACTTGTTTACTGTAGTTGAAGTGAATAACAGACTAAAATGTAATTTAAATGACTATCAGAGTGCACTTGCCTGAAAAGTGTCATTAGAGTCCAAAAAAGTGATAGCCTAGTCCAAATACTTTCCAGGAGTCACAGAAAGCCAAATCGGGTGGTCAGCTGGTCAAGAAGCAGGAAGAAGAGTCATGAACTGGGAAGCCAAATGGCTGCCTCCAACAAAGACTGCAAAGGAACTATCTAAATCTGTCTGCAGACAGCGTCTGCAATTACTAATGCCTCACTTTTTGCTTAGTGAGGAGCCTCATCAAGGATTGTTGCTCTTCTTGACTCAGTATGCATCTAACCTCCTAGGACTTGGGGTGTGTGCACACAGACAACTGTCTGCTCTAGTGGAATCCTGGCTTACTGATTCCTGGGGCTGACAATCTTAAAGCACAGAGAGGAGCAATATCACATTCAAGGTCAGAGTCAGATTCTGCATCCTGGCATATAATGGTTATTGCCTTCAGCAGAGTAATATTGCAATTCCTGGATTTATAATTTCATGTTAATGAAAGTTGGAATGTGCTATTCAGATGAATGTACAGCTGTAGCTTTGCCTCAGAATAACAATATCTTAGTATAATCTTTATGGATTCCCAGTTTCAGTTATTTTCTGCTAGGAGTTATGAACAGGAGTTATAAAAGGATCTGCTTTTCAAAAATGATTCCTAAAATGTTGATATTGTAAATTGTATCCTTGAAGATAAAAAGAAATGATAAAATTCTAAGAAAGCTGGCACATCATTCCATTTTATTCTCGTTCATTTCTTTCAGTTGCCTTCTTGATTTTGACAAGAAAAAAATAAATTGAATCAGCCATGTTGAAAGCAATCTCCAGTATAAAAGAATATTTTAGCTAAAAATCAGTTGTGGAAATCTGCATAAAATAATATTTAATTAAAATCAATTGTTGAACTGTGACCACAGTTGCTGAATGAATGTTAAAATACTGTTTTGCTTTTCTTTTTAAGGAAATGATAATTGACAAGGTAAATGGTCAAGTTGTTCCTCGGTACTTGATATATGACATAATAAAATTCAATGTAAGTATGTTATATTTTGATTAGCCCAATTGTCTATGGAATTTGCAGGTTATAGACTGGAGGAATGTTTTTAATAAATATAGATAAATCAGAGGTGCCATTGGAAAGACCAGAAGAATGCACACATCACATCAGTCAAATGATATAAAACATAAAATAGACTGCCATATTTGTGGTAATATAAAATGCACTTTCACTTATCTTTAGAGTGGTTTGAATGATAGAACTAATCTGAGTTCTAAAGTTAGTCCAGCTTTTTCTAAAAGTTTTTGAAGAACTATGTTAAGACAAACTCTGCTTTTTAAAACAAAAAAGGAGCAGGGAGATGTAGGAAATTGATGAAGAAGAACTGCAGGTGTAACTTCATCCTTTAGGTAGATAGACTATTTAGAATCTCCTGCTAAGTGCTATAGAAATCAAATAAGTAAGCAAGTAAATTTAGGGAACTTGAAAAGTACAATTAGTTTTTGCCTTATTGAACTGAGAAAACAGATGTTCTGAATGAACTTCCAGTTATAGACTTATAACTTTAAAAACATGCCCAGAATAGAAGAAAAGGCAAAACTGTGTTATCTATCTAAAGTGTGCCAATTATTGCTCTTTGTTCTCTTTGTTTTGTTTTTCTTAATTTCACGCCCATTGCTTTCTATGCCTGTACTATTTTGTTAATACAGTATTCTGTTTTTAATTCAGTAAATTATTTTTTATAATTTGTTTGCTTCTTTGCTGAAACGTAATTTTTCTTTTCATCAAAAAAGATTCTATGTTAGAGAATATTCATTCTTATATTCAATAAAGCTATTAATAAGAAGTTCTAGAAGTTGTTGGACTGAAGATGCAAAAGATTGATTCAGTAAGCAAGGAAGGTTGGTCTGTGGTGCAGGACACATTTGTAAGCAAAATATACTATATGTGGTTGCAATCAGTAATGTTTGAGTCAAAATATTTTAGATTACATTGAATTCAGTAGGAACCTCTAATGAGACTCTACAAGGCAGCATTGCACTTCTGATTGAAGGACAAGTTCAGCTTGCATGTTATCAGCAGAAGCAGAAGCAGGACTTTATTGGAAAAGGGCCATTAACAGCAACCGAGCTGTAATGATTTGTTAAAGTCAATAAACGGTCTTTATGCTAGATATAAAGGTTTAATTGCAAAAATAAAAGGTTAATAATATTTGATTTGGCAAGAAGTAACATAGGCAGAAAGCCAGTTTGTTCTAGAGATTTAAGGCACCAAACTACTGTAGAAACTGGGAGACTGAGTTGTAATCGCCATGCCTTGGACCCAAAGCCAGTGGTGTGACTTTGAACCCGTCTTTCGCTCTCAGCCCTAGGAAGCAGGCAAGGGCAACCCACTTCTGGAAACACTGCCAAGAAAACTGCAGGGACTTATGCAGGTAGTCATTGGGAATCCATAATGACTTGTGCATGCATATGTGTGCACATGCACACATTACATCCTTAAGTAATGGCTCTTAGTCCCGTCTTCTTTTTCTTTGACATTTATGCAGCGGGGAGTTTTAAAACATAAGCTTTTCTCATTTTGTCTAAACTTGGGGCAACTCTGGTTCATGTGTTCTATTTAGGAGGTCAGGTTAGTTGCTTTATAGTGGCTTGAAAAATGAACCATTAGCTCAAGTGGAATTGCACCTAAATGACATGGATCTTTATTTAAAGACTAAGATATTTAAGATGCTAGGAAAGCAATAAGATAGGAAGTGTTTAGTGCAAAAAAAAAAAAAAAATATGTGTTGACAATATCAGAAATAAAGTTGGGTCCAGGTTAATTTTATTTGCAAAGGGGGAAATGCTCACAGTCTCTTCCTGATAATAGGCTAGACAAACCCGCACAAGGCAGCATACATGAATTGACTAAGCTGTCCTCCCCCTTGTTCTTCCTAGAAGATAAAAAGTACTATAGCTGATGACCTTTGGTTCTTTAACAACAGAAAGTAGCTTTCTCTTCCTAATAATGGAAAAAAATGAGATTATAAGCTAGTCAGAACTGGCCCAAAGATTTTGGTGATTGAGGAGTCAACTACTTTCGTAGTTCCTTAATGTTCTGAGAGGAGAAATAAAATGTACTGTTCAAAACGAGGACAGTTATTTTTTCTTAGACAAGGTCTGTCTAAATGCAAATTGGATTATTCGCTGTTAAATAATGGGACGATATGTAATTTTCTTTACAGGAGGTCAGACAAATTAATATGGCCCATTCTGGCCTTACAGTCAAAGCCTGAGCTGATAATTTAGTCAGTATGTGATGAATTAATTTACCCATTTCCTATTCATATCATTTCTACAATAGGTGTCAGAGAATTCAATTGCTTCCCTCATCTTAAAAAAAAAGCTTCAAAAATTTTAAACCCAAATTTGTTAATTAAGACACAATTAAGTAAAGGCCTGTGAGGAAAAGAATTAGGATTTGGTTATTCTTCAAAAATCATACTTTGAAACACACTGGAATACTACACAAGCAATATTTATGCAGTTGTTATAACGTTTAAAAGTACTAAGGATTTTATGTGGAGTTGTATATCCAAGTCACTTAAGACAGATATCTTCATTTGATTGTTGATTACAAGGAAGACCCTTAAAGTCAGCTCTAGGATATTGGTTTAAACATAGTTAAGTTGCAGACTTGAGACTCACAATTTACATCATCTGAAATGAGATAGTTCCTTGTCAAGTACAGTGACATTAACTACCGATTCCTCTGACGTGTGTGTGTGTGTGTGTGTGTGTGCGCGCGCGCGTGCGTATGTGTGTGTGTTTATTTTCAGGGAATAGCCAATACTTTTTGTTAGATTTCTGATCTGGGTTTTCTGCATTGTGTTCACTCTAACTGTTTATCTCTTCTTTGTTTTTTTGTACACATTATAGTACATAGTATATTTTTGGCATTTGTATAGCAAACAATTATGATAATTCAAAATGTTTTTTTAAAGAATGTTCTTGGAATCTATAAAATTTTGATTTCTTGTTTGGTATTCTGTAATATTTTGGGCCAGTGGCTTTTTATTTGTAGCAGATCAGAGCCACCTTGTGGCCTCTTTAGTATCTTGTGTTGTCCCCCCCTCCCCTTTTCCTCCCTGCCTTCTGAGTTTATTTGGGAGGGGAAATTTGCCTAGTGACTTTTAGCTGTGTTTCTAACATTAAATAGGACATCTCTCATTTTCCTTTCACCCTTGCTCCAGTTACCTTTTCCCTTTATGTACTTCCATCCAGTTTTGTCCTTCTGGGTTTCTACCCCTTTCGGCTGTCGTTCCTGTTGTCCATCTTCATTCAGTATTTTTCCCATTTGATGCTTGAAAGAAGAGGGTTGGGAATGTGTGCATGTGTATATTTGAATGTTTCTATGGGTGATAGAAAATTATAGGGGTTTTTTTTTTAATTGAAAAGTTTTACAGATGCAATGCATTTTTTTCAATTTTTCTCCC
>JANHFR010001391.1:527711-538724 GCA_032468015.1 Mimophis mahfalensis | reverse complement strand
GGTTTGGTTGCAGAGCCAAACCAGACAGTTACGGAGGTGCAGATGACAGACTCAGTAATTCCTCTGTAGAACTGAATTGGCAGCTCTTTGCTTTATAAAGTCCATAAACCACTTTTTCACTGTATCTTTGGGAAGCCTCTAACCAGTCTGCATGTGGGAACTGATGCTTGTGGCTTCTTACAAAACCTCTTCAGCAGAGAAAAACCCTTTGGCAGAAATTCAAGGGGACTTCTAGAAATATATGTTTTCATATCAGATTGTGCCAGGGGAGTAATCTTCATACAGCAGGGCTTACAAGTTTACCGCACTGCACAATCCTTTTGGGTGTACCTACTTCCATAATTCACTAGCCAAAAATGCAAGCGTCCAGCAATCACTAGAGGAATATAAAATCATCCTAAAGATTTATAAATTGGTTAATCTCCAGGACAGACAACCCGCAACTTAACTGTTTCATTTAGTGTCTGTTCAAATTTACAATGGCACTGGGGGGAAAAAAGAAACAATTTGACCATTCCCTACATTTACGACCATGGTAGCACTCCCATGATCGTGTGGTCAGAATTTGGACTCTTGGCTTGTGTTTATGATGGTCACAGTGCCCCTGGGGTCACTTGATCCCCTTTTGCCACCTTCTGATCAGCAAAGTCAATGGGGAAGCCAGGTTTACTTCACTGTGTTACTAACTTACTAACTGCATTGATCCACTTAACAGCAGAGGCAAGGAAGGTCTTAAACTAGAGCAAAACTTACTTAACAACTATCTCGCTTACCAACACAAACTTGGGGGCTCGAATATGGTGGTAAGGCAAGCACTATCTATATTGTGCTTCATGGATCTTTAAATAAACTCCCAACAAAACTCTGGTCTTGTGTCTGTGACTCATGAAACAGTTACTTTAGCTCTACACCCTGGATTACAGCTGATTTGAACTTTATCCTCTAGAGGCCCAGCTGCAGTAGATCCCACCTCCTACTGTAAGCCCTTCCCTTTCTATAAAGAAGGCGTGGGGAAATTAAGAGTTTCTCATTTGAGTCCTTGGATCTTTCTAGTTTGTCCCTACCTCAGGTGTTCCCTTTTTTCAGCCATGCCGGTGGACTTCAGCGGTACCTGGAACCTGGTTCGGTCTGAGAATTTTGAAGGCTATATGTTGGCTTTAGGCAAGTACAGAGTTTTAAGATTTATTGGTTGAACTCTCCAAGATGCTTATTTGGTGACCTATTTGGTGACTTATTTTCAAAGACAAAGCTATCTCTTGGAAGTTTTTTTGTCTTGCCTTTGTTTTCACACTGGAGGGTTTATAGATTTATCCCAGAGCTTGCACTGGTTTTTAATTTTTTTGAAGTAGATGCAAGGAGATGCAAGGAGCAAAATATTCTTTATATATCTTGAACGTTGCCTTGGACTCATATTTAAATGCTTGAATAGCTTACTTAGCCCTACCTACAGTTTCTTTTGTTAGTGCATGGCTAAGTCCCCATATTACCCCATATTGAAACTGGCTTGTTGAGTAAACCATACTGGTCTGTTTTGCATGCTGTGTCAAGCCATGAATCAAGGTTAAACTGTAATGTTGGATTCAGCACATACTGTCTAAGCCAGTACTCCCAAACTTGGGTAAAATACCCCAAATCGGGTGAAAGTGGGGTTTTTTTCTTTGAGTAATGACACAAACCCAATACTAATAAGAACAGTGATATTTAAATAAGGATAGTTTGAGAAGCACTGATCTAAGCCCTCTAAGGGGTATAATAATAATAATAATAATAATAATAATAATAATAATAATAATAATAATAATAATAATAATAATACCACCACCACCACCATGTTAGGATGCTTATCAGAAATGCTACTTGCTCTATCTTGGTTTATTCAACGTACATAATATCCTTACAGATATAAATTTAAGAGAAATGGTTAGATTTAAGCTGCAATAACTTTGCTCCTTTCCCCATTTTTTCTCTTTTGTGACTGCAAAGTCATATTTGGGAGTTAACCTCTAATAAGGTGCCTTGTTTTTTCCGAATGAAACTTTAAATCTGAATTTTGCACTGTGTGGCAGCCGTCAAGAAAGCCAATCCAATCCTAGGCTGCATTAACAGAGGGCTAGATGGTGTGAAGTTCTAATACTGCTTTGTAAAGCCTTAGTAAGACCACGCTTAGAATACTGAATTCAGTTTTGGCCACCCCAGTATAAAAAAGGGTGTTGAGACTCCGGAAAGAAATAGAGAAGAGCAACAAGGATGATTAAGGGCCCTGAGGCTAAAACATATGAAGAATGGTTGCAGGACTTGGTCATGGTCTAGACTAGGAGACATAGCAGCGTTCCAATATTTGAGGGGCTGAAACATTTGTCTGAAATGATATGGAGTCTGCTTCTTTGGGTTGGACTAGAAGACCTCCAAGGTCCCTTACAACTCTATTCTTCCTGATTTGTATTGAACAACTGAGGTAATAGTATAAAACCAATGCATAATGTGAAGGTGGCTACTATCAAGAAAGGCAGCATACATTTAGTGGGAAAAAGCCAATCGGTATGTAATGAACAGACTGTTTAACTCCCATTTGTAACTTTTGTGTCCGACAAAGGTATAGATTTTGCAACTCGCAAGATAGCAAACATGTTGAAGCCCCAGAAGGTCATAAAGCAGGAAAGGGATTTCTTTTCTATCAGGACCTCGAGCACTTTTCGAAACTATTTTATCGAGTTCAAAATCGGAGAGGAGTTTGATGAAGATAACAAAGGACTGGACAACCGTAAATGCAGAGTAAGTCAACCACACCTTTAAAACTTGAAATGAATGGTTTTGTCAGTAAGCATTGACTGGACATACTTTTAAATATTTCCATGTGTTTCCAAAACTCTTTTTCCTTGGGGCTTTTGAAAGTATTGACAAAGTTCAGTCTGGTTTTTCAACCTCCTTAGTTGAGGGTTATTTTTTTTTTTACTTCCTTTTACGAGCACATCAGTTTGCATTGCAAAAAGTTTGCATTGCTTATTAAAGATTAATAACTGATTTAATAGGATCAATTGGCCTTCCTCGTGAAGAAGTATGAAACATAAATAAAATGGAAGCCCTTTTCTCCTGCAATATTTATTTTTAGGGGAAGGAATTGGCTCTGTGGATCTTAGCTTGACCCAGAATTGTAAAAGGGTCAGTAACTGAAAATTCTGGCAGTTTAAAGTTTTAAGAAGCCTTCATTGGTAGAAAATGTGGGCTCAAATATTGTTAGAAATCTATTTATAATGCCTCTATACCATTTTAAATTAACTTGTTATAGTTTAAACCTAAGCAGTAAAAAAAAATACAATTATCTCCTCTTCCGATGCAGAGTGTGGTGACTTGGGACAATGATAAACTTGTCTGCACCCAGAATGGAGAAAAGAAAAACAGAGGATGGTCCCACTGGATTGAAGGCGATGAACTGTATTTGGTAGGAAATCTTGGAGTGGATTACTTTTAATTGATCTACATAACCATAGCCAGCTCAGAGGCCCAGGGCTGGGACGCAATGCAGACCTCTTCCACCCATGAGCTTCATTGACTTAAAGCATCTCCTTGAAGAAACTGTAAATATAGTTTCACAAGCTCAGGACACAAAATGTGCATTAATCTAATTTTTTCCCCTAGTTTGACTGTGTCCCTGTGGTCTTAAACCCAAGCAATTGTGGCTTGTTCTGTCACTAATGCTTCAACAGAAATAAGTGTAATGAACCATTCTGCGGGTGGTTGGGAACCTGACGTTTATACCTACTGAATAATATAAAACAGAAGCAGAGGAAAGTAAACCAAATGATGTTGAGGATGTAAGGCTGATGTAAGGCTTGAAACGAGCCTGGGTTTTTGATCCTAGTTTAATTAAGCAGGGAGGCGAGCTGGATTTGAGATGCCAGGGACTATCTACAACCCATCCTGGCTAAAGTAGCTTGAAGTTGGGTTCCCAGCATTGAAACCACAGTACTGTATGGCTGTCTTTATGCGTAGGAGCTCCGTTGCGAAGGCCAGACCAGCACACAAGTTTTCAAGCGCGTGTGATTCTCAAATGGGACTCTTCAAACAGAGAGCTGCAGAAGGCATCTTCAAGGGCGCTTTTCACAGGAAGTCAGCAGCGTGGGACCCTCAACATTTTCTTCATTTCCTCATCAGAAATGCTCTTAGAGCATTTCCTAGAGTAAATAAAGGTGGCGGTTATGAAGTCACGTCATTAAACATGTTGGCAATGCAGCTCGGGGTTTCTAGTCTCTATGGTGCCCCTTGCTTGTCCCGAAATGTCTTCCCTGGGGGTCCTTTATGGCTGTCCAGCTGGATGGGATGGGGAAGCTCTGATGCTGAACTTAACTCCCTTCACACCATAGATTAAGATGCAATAGGGTTTGCCTGCATTTTCCTCTCTGGTTGAGCATGTTACCTGACCTCAATTTTCTCTTTATAAACCATGATTGCTGGCTTAGCATGTTGTAGGTGCCTTTCCAACCATCGAGGGTGGCTTCTTGCTTTTGTTTTGCAGTTTCCTACTTTTAGGAGAATTTTCAAACAGGGTAGAAATCTGGACCAAGGTCACAAAGCACCTGGATGCTTGATATTATCAGTTAGTTGGAAAAAGTCCTCATTTTATATATATACATATAAATTTCAGCCAGAATCCAAAAGACCCTACAAAACATTTTGTTGGAAATTTGAAGGATTTCAGCTAGGAATTTAACTAATATTTCAAAGATCTTTCAATGACGTGGGAAGAAACCCGGAATTTGAACCCTTTATATATACATATATATATATTTGCTACCTGAGGATTATTTAACAGGGCTCTGCTCCCGTTTCTGGAATGAGCTAGAGAGCAGGATTTGGTCTTATTCACATGACTCTTATTTATATGTTTGTTTGTTTATTGTAATCGAATTTATATGCCGCCCTTCTCCCGCAGGACTGGGGGGGGGGCTTACACCATATTAAAATACACAAATTACAAATATTAAAAAATAAATTAAATCCCCAAAATTCGATGAAAACTAAAATGAACACAGACCATTTAAAACTCATTTAAAATCCACGTCCCTCAGGCAAGGCCAGGATTGCTCAGAGCCACGTTTTCAGGGCACGGCAGAAGGACCTTAGGTCCAGGATCATCCGGAGTTCCGGGGGGAAGTTCGTTCCCTATCTTAACCTAGATATTGAATTAACCAGGTTTAGGAGGATGCACGCCAAAACTGAATTGAGCTTGGGGTGTTGTGGGGTGCAGCTGCCTGAATTTGAACTGCACCCCCAGTTTGTTCCTTTGCAAGTGCAAATGGGGGCCATGAGCACCCAAGAAAATGTAAAAAAAACCCCACCCGGAAGTATTTTTCCCCCTGTCTTGTGAGTTGGGGGGAAGACATTCTTCCCCCCTCTTAGTCTGTCACCTCGTATTTATATTGTTTAAAATTATTTTTCATCCCACCCCCTAAACTTTGATGGCAAATTGCTTTAATAAGCCTAACGTCGATGCTTTTTAAAACACATGGAAGTAAAACACAACTCAGTCTTATTTAACAGCGCCTTGCAAGCTCCATTTAACTTTAACAGGTTTTGATTTTGGCGCCATTTTTGCCCCACCTGTTGCTATGGCGCAGGCCCCAACAAGCCCCGCCTACTGCCTCGCGTTACAGTAGCTTGCTTTGGATTCGGCCTGGCCACCACCCCCTCTCGCTCCTTATTGGCTAAGCCCCGAACCGATGATGGCTTATAATCAACTAGGAAGGCCCTTTTCCTTACTGCTATTGGTCAGCGCGGCCTATCATTCATGTGTGTCAGATGTTGGAAAGGGGAGGAACCGCCTCCTCCTCCGGACTTGGCTTTCCATCTCCTCGTGGGTTCCCGAGGCCGCGCATGCGCCCTCGAGTCTCCGGGCGCCCTCACGCACAGCAGCGGCGGCAGAGCGGAGGTCACGTGATCCGACGCCAAGATGGCCGCCGCCGCCGCCTTCTTGTTTTGATGAATAATCTCCGCAGCGGCTGAGGGGGAAAGTGGGGCTCCGGCGGTCACCCGTGGGCGGGAGTCGGGACGCTTCAAGCCGGGAGCGGTGCCTCCCCGCCCGCCTAAACTCGGGGAGCTTCCAAGGGAAGGGAGGCGGGGGGTCGTCAGGGCCAAGCGGGGGACCGAGTGGGGGGCCTGCCCGTCGAGAGAGAGAGGGAAGGCCTGCTGAGGAGGGGAAGGCGCCGGGAAGGCTCCCTATGGGACCTCCGGGCCTGCTGGCGCATCCACAAGGCAGCCTGCGCTCGGGGGAGAAGCAGCAGCAGCAGCGGGGGGGAGGCCCGAGGCCCAGCGGCTCCTTTGGGACCCCCGAAGAGGAGTGAGGGAGCAACCCTGAGGGTGTGGGTGTTCTACAGGTGAGGGCCTCAGCACAGGTGAGGGCAATAGGACAGGTAGGGCTTGAGCCCCGGCCTCACATACAGCTCGCTTAGGCCGCCGGGAGGAAGGGGCGCTTGGATGCAAAGCGAAGGACGGGAGCCTTCGGAGGGGGGCGGCCATAGGACGCTCCCAAAGCCCGGGATTGGAGTGGGGGGCCAGTTTAGATAACCGAGCAGGGTCTGAAGGAGGAGGAGGAGGAGGAGCAATCCGGCTTGGGAGGGCGGGAGGTGGATGCAGTTCAGACGAAACGAAGCGGGGAGGGTCGCGAAGGCAGATCTATCTATTCGGAGTGGGGGGGGAGACGGACGGGGTTGCTCTTCCCCTCTGACTAGGCACTTCTCAGAGCTCCTTAGGGAAGGAAGCAGCGACCAGGACTGGGCTTAACCGAAAGCCGTTTCCTCCTCCATCCAAGCACCTCCCTCGAGGGAAGCAGCCGAGCCTCCCCCCACCCCCCCAAACACCTTCCACCATTAAGAGGAAAACGATGGAGGAGTTGAGTGCCGATGAGGTATGTTTTGTTTGTGTATGTGTTGGGTGGGGGGTTGCAGATGGTAACTAGGAATGTGTGTTTGTCTGGTTGTACTGAAGGTGGTTTGCACCGGCCTTTTAGGTTACAAGAGCTGGGTAGCAGAAGGGAAGGTTCCCTACCTTGGGATGGAGTTGGTGGGCTTGTCCTAATTTCTCCTCTTTTTTTTTTTTTTATCCACTTGCTTACAATTTAAGATTTTAGAATTGATTTCGGTTCAGAAACCAGGTTTGACAGTAACCAGGTGTTGTTTTTAAAGGCAGGTATTTTCAGGGTTTTTTTCTTGCTATTTTAAAGGGGTGGGTGGGGATAGGATGACTCCCCCCCCCCTTTCTCCTGGGTTTATGGCCTGCTGAAAATCTTTGTAACTTTTGGGAGTCGCGGTCTGAGCTGACAGCCAGGAAGGTACGATGTGTAGTTACATTAACAGGTCTGCATATGTGAAAATATTAAATGAACTTTTTTTAAAAGAACTTAAATACCTCCATGTGACAGGTTATTTATTAAATGACTAGGAGGTTGTTGGTTATTAAGACAGTGAGGTGTTCTCAGGAGTATTTCCTGTCTTAAAGGATGGCCTGCATTTTACTCAGGCTTAGTATGTTGTGTTCAGCTTTATAAAATATTTAAAGATAAAAATGAGTGCAACTATGCTGGGAAGGTAGTATGTTGCTTCAGCCATTTCTCTTTCTAAACCTTCCTAATCTTTTCTTCCCCTGTTCTATAATGGAAATGTGTATGTTGCCAATTAAAACATGTTGAAAATCTTATCTAAAACATTTAGATCCAATTGATCATCTGTTGCACATTTTTAATAAGTTTGTATTTCTGGGTGATGTACTAGTCTAACATAAGTGAAGAGCTTACCAAAATTCTACCTCAGATCTGTTCTAAGAAGTAAGACTTTTCTCACAGGAATAAACTATAATATGTAGCTTTCATCTTAATGAGTTCATGGTAAACCCCTAAAACAATTTAAAACTAGAATTGACACTTTCAGGGCGGAAAAAAGCACAGTACTGAAATATGAGGTGAAATTAGAATCAAACAGTGGAATAACGAGTGGGAAGACGTGTGAGTAAATTCTGTGGTTTAGAAAAGCCGCCTCTAACTTGATTCCTTTGAGATAAAATGGCTTTAAGCTTCCATGATTCCCAGCCAAAAGGCATCGAGAAAGGTGATTTAGGAACTGTGATCGAAGGTGAGAGTTTTTTCCCCTCCAAAGGCGGGAAAATTTTGGATGCATAGAAAACATGCTTCACTAGACCAGATCACAGCCTGCAATCTTTACCTTGGATTGCAGGATTGGCCTATAACCATGAACTATAATGGCTTCCAAGCTGTGGTGTCTAAGCCCAGTTCAAACTATGGTTTGAAGGCAGTCCAGTTTAAATACAGATAGTCCTTGATTTATAAGTTTGTTTGGTGACTGAAGTTACAATGCGACTAAAAAAAGTGACTTATGACAGGTTATTCACACAACTATTACAGCATCCCCAGGGTCATATGACCAAAATTCAGACACTTGGAAATTGACTCATATTTATGATGGTTGCAGTGTCCCAGCTGATCACCTTTTGTAACTAGAGAAACAAAGTCAATGGGAAGCCACATTTACTTAGCCATGTTACTAATTTAACAAGGGCAGTTATTCATTTAACTCAGGCCTTAAAATGGGGCAAAACTCACAGCGACAGAGATTTTGGGCTCAGTTGTCATAAATCAAGGACCAACTGTACTAGTCCTGGTATGCCCAACCTTTTGGGGGAAGCTGTGGACAGGGAAAATATGGAAAAGGTGTGGGACTGGATAGCTGGAAAAAAATAGTGTTAGTTTGCGCTTTGTGGCATATTCCTATAAACTTGGTATCTAAACTAACAATCAAGCTGTATTTTGTGAGCACTTAATTCTGTGTGGTTGTTAAATGGAACAATTTGCCGCATGTTGACCTGTGTGTTTGCTGATGGTTCGTCCTAATTAGGAAGGGGGTGTTTAGCTGCAGAAGCAAAAATCTAGGAGCAATTTAGGAATATTGAGTGTCCTGGTTTGAAAATGGTATCCTGCTTGGGCTGGGAATGCAGTAAGTAATTGTAAACAAGTGAGTTGATTCTAGTCATTCTCTCCCACCCAACTACCCCTTTGTAAACCAAGCAGTCAAAAGTCAGTGGGTGGATCTGCTCTTGTGGAACAGGAACCAAACATACCAAACCTTCTTGAACATTAGTTTAAAAAAGGCTACTTGAAACCAACTAAAATCCATCTGCAATTGTTTAGGCACAATGGCCAACGTGTAATCATAGATTGGAGACACGTTGCCATAAAGAGAGAATTTAATTTGCCTTTACATTCATCAGCCCTCTAGTTGGCCTTCTGGATGGAGATGCAGCGGGGATCTATTCCGGGAACTATTCCAGGCTCTCTCAAGGTTGTTGGTTGGTTGCAGGAGGAGATATGTTCTAGCTAAATAACTTAAGAGGTTTCTTGGGAAAATTCTCCAAAAGCAGAGTAGATCGACCTTTGCTAGGTCGCCTTGTAGCCAGGATTATTTCTGTTTGGACACTGTGCCTGTTGCTTACGAATTCTTGGATCCCAACTACAAGATTGGCCCTGGAATTACAGATGCCACACAAGGGTGTTTTTACCTGAGGGGTGGAATTCCTGCCCAGCCACCTGGAACTACATCATCATTACCTCACGGTGGCGGGAACCTCCCTCAGGTGCAAGAGAGTAATGTTTAGGAATATCACAGGAGGGAAAAGTAAGTAAACAGGAAGGGATCCATGCTGTGTATTCAACCTGGAGATGATTGGTGGTACTATTGCATAGAACAGGCGGTCTTCCAACTTGACGGCTTCAGGACTTGTGGACGTCAACGCCCAGAATTCCTCCTCCAGTCACGTTAGATCAGGAATTCTGGGAGTTGAAGTCCACGTGTCTTCGACTTGCCAAGTCTGAGGATCCTTGGTGTAGTTCTTGACCATTGTCATCGGCTGCAAAAGACCACCTTTAGCTTTCTCTCCGACCCCCCCACTTTCAATACGCTAGGTTGTATCCTCTTTCCAGATCAGGTTGCAACAACAGGTATCTTTATGCAAAGTCATTCCACAGCTTCCAAACCATCAAGATGACGTGGAAGAAGGTAATAATTTACCAAGCCTTCGCTGTTGCAATATGAGCCTGCATCTGCACATGAGGCCCACTGCCAAGGACTTGCTCCCTGCTTTAGAAGGGTAGGCAGGCGAGGCAACCCTTCCGACAGAGACATGGAAGGAAGAGCTTCAAGGGAGGGATGCCGGCACATCCTGATTGCAACTAGAACAGCAGACGTGTGTGTGTGTGTGTGTGTGTGTGTGTGTGTGTGTGTGTTTGTGTTTCTAACCCAGGTAGAAAGACCTACGCCGAATCTCAGGTTGGCCTACTTAAATAAGGTCGCTTGTATTATTTGTTTCCCTCCGGGGGTGCTTTGTGCTTAAACCACAATGCCTGTTATGTGCAGCCTCAGACAGTGTTTAAATAGGGCCTGCAAGCAAAACAACCGTTTGCTTATTTGATTTCTATTGCTCAGTTTTTTGACTCCCTATAGCCCCTGGAGAGAAAGCTACGTTGATTGCCGGAGAATTGACTTGCAGCCTCAAAATCTCAAGCCTGCGAAAGCATCCTGGGGGCGAATAGGAAACCAAGGAGAACAAAAAGCCTGGGGAGGCATGGCATGAGAAGGGCCTATTGTTATGCCAGCCCTTGGGAGGGGAGGGAAACCCTTTTGGCCTGGCACTTTCCAAGTATATCGGGGAGCTTGGATAGAAAGCCTGGTCTGATTGCATGGTTTGATTGAAAGTTCTTTCCTGGGGGCAGAGGACTTGAATCTGGAGGGGTCCTTGGTGCACTCTGAGTTTGCTTCTTTTCATGCAGATGTTTCATTACCCTAACTAGGTTACATAGGGTAGTGAAACATCTGCAGGAAAACCAGGAAGCTCAGAAAGCACTAAGGACCCCCTCATGTTAACCCTGAGCTATACATTAATTTCCTTCCTTCCTTCCTTCCTTCCTTCCTTCCTTCCTTCCTTCCTTCCTTCCTTCCTTCCTTCCTTCCTTCC
>JANHFR010001391.1:298674-312338 GCA_032468015.1 Mimophis mahfalensis | reverse complement strand
ATCACCAGCAAGGTCGGGTTATGCAAATTAAGGGGCGTGGCTCCGCTTTTTTTTTTTTAAATTTCCCCTATTTTTAGAATTTAAACTTGACAGGTAGGTGATGAGGAAGAAGATCAAGAGCAGGAGATGGGCGTGTGGATCTCTGCACGGGGACCCGATTCCATTCGGGTGGGTTCTGACCCGAACGAGGTTGACTTCACCCAATGAAACAAGTGGGGAAGGGTGGGGGAGTGTCACGGCTCTGACAAATGATTGGCAAGGCAAAATGGGTGGCAAGGGACGGGGGGGGGGAGTGTGAGGCAGACGCAACGATTACATTATTGAAGGAGCCTGGCCTGGCATCACCGTGCAAACGTCCCCGGTAATCCTGTTAGCCCGCAATCTCCATTCCGAAAGAGCTTCATTTCTTTGTGAATATTTGTAAACTAGATATCTAATGGAAAATTATAGGAAAATTATAGTGAAATTCATGACGAAGAAATCCGATTAGCCCTAATTCAATTATGCCATCTTAGCCCACACTGCACATTTGCCATTTTTTTCCCATAAATACCAATGCCAGGGGTCCGGATAATCAAATAAAATTGAAAATCATCTTCCCATTAAATTCAATTAGCTGCAATTTCTAAAGCCTATCAGAGATTTTAATTACTAAATTATAAAATTCTCCAATGCTAAATTGAAACAAGAAAAAAATGACACATCCTTGAGTTTCCACAAAAAAAGAAAAAGAAAAAGAAGAGGAGGAGGAGGGAGTAGAAGATTTTTTTAATAAAAAGCCTTCAAAAATGCCCATCTAGTCATTTTCTGCCTGAGAAGCATCTTTGTGAGAAAATGTTGTTTTCCTCCGAAGGGCTTAGCGGAAAAAGGGTTGTGACAAAGGTAGCAGATCTTATTGTGAAAAATAGTCTACACTTTGTTTAAGAAATTAATAATAAATTACAAGGGTTTGCATTTCCGGTCTCCTATGTTTCTGGGAGCGAAGAATAGAGAGTGGGTGTGATTATTATTATTTTTTTGGTCACGGATATGCAACAGCACAACTTATGTCTCGGGGCAAGGGTCTGCAAACTTAAACCCTCAAAGAGCCATTTGGACCCGTTTCCCACACAAAAGAAAACACCGGGAGTCAATAAGTTAACAACTGGGTGGGCGTGGCCAACTCACATCCCTTATTCCCACCCAGTTGCCTCCTGCTCTGGAGTATGGAGGGAGTCTCCATCCCATCACCCTCCCCTTCTCAGGCCAGGTGAGGAGTGACGGGGACGGGACGGCAGGGGCCAGTCAGTGGTGGGATCAGCCAACAGAGGGTCGAAAGAGCCGCATGTGGCTCCAGAGCCACAGGTTACCGACCTCTGTCTTGGGGGACCAATGGCTCCAAAGAGCCAGACCCTGAATATGAAAGAAGGAAGCCATCGGGGCTGTCAATCACTCACTTCCTCTGTCTAGGACTGAACTTCGCCAGTCGCTGAGTAAAGGAGCGGATCTTACAAGCAGAGGCAAGGAGACAGCAATTCTTGTTTTTCTCCCACTCATCGGGGGGAACCGGGGAAGCCCAGAAGGAGAGGGATGGATGGCCTCGTGGGACGAAGGCCAACCTCTTGGTCCAGGCTGGGACTCCATCAAAGACCTCCCCCGCTCTGCTTCAAGTCCTCAGCTGCAGAAGTGCCAAATTGTTTGGGTGGGTATAAGGAATTTCCACCGCGGTTCAGCAGGAATCTTTTCCTGGAACTTAAAAAGCAGTCGGTCTCGTTTTCTCACTTGGCAACAGACAGAACAACTTTGTCCTATTCTCTTGTTTGTTAGCTTAAAGTGTTTCCGCGCCGCCTTTGAGAGCGGGTAGATGCCTCCCAAGGTGACCTACAGCAATAAAACCATAATACTACAATTAGGTAAAGGGAAAGGTTCCCCTCGCACGTAAGTGCTAGTCGTTCCCGACTCTAGGGGGCGGTGCTCATCTCCGTTTCAAAGCCGAAGACGCAGCGCTGTCCGAAGACGTCTCTGTGATCTTGTGGCCGGCATGACTAAACGCCGAAGGCGCACAAAACGCTGTTCCCTTCCCACCCAAGGTGGTCCCTATTTTTCTACTTGCATTTTCACATGCTTTCGAACTGCTAGGTTGGCAGAAGCTGGGACAAGGAACGGGAGCTCACTCCGTTACACAGTGCTCGGGATTTGAACCGCCGAACTGCCGACCTTTCTGATTGACAAGCTCAGCGTCTTAGCCACTGAGCCACTGCATCCCTAATACTACAATTATATCTATCTATCTATCTATCTATCTATCTATCTATCTATCTATCTATCTATCTATCTATCTATCCACCTAGATATAAAAACTAGCCGGTGCTGATAAAAGCCCGGCCATTCAGAACAAAGGACAGCGGTTCGAACCTTGGAAGATCGAATCAGCTTCTCTAAAACAGAAACGCTTCCCAAACTTGTTCTGGGCCAGGAGCTGGATGGGGCTTAAGGTCTGATCCAGGCAACACAGGGACTGGAGAAAGATCTGGGGGAAGCTGCGTGGGAATAAGCAAATGGTCCCAGCAATATTTCCCGTCCTTCCTGCGGCCCCAGTAACTGAGGAGTCAGTTCTGCACCGGCTGTTTTTTTCCCCACTCGTCATCTTCTGGCCTGTTTCTCCTGTGCTTTGCACTTCTCCCCAAGAAAAGTTTTCATTTCCAGGTTTAGCCCCGGGGGTGGGGGGGAAACAGGAAAAAGGGAAAGCTCTCTAAAGAGCTGTCCCTTGCTTGCCGGGCTGCTCATTTGCTTCTTCAAATAACACCCCTTCTGGATGACCGGGATCTGCTACGACGACAACAGTCACAAAGCACCAAAAAGATTATGTAGAAGACCGACCGTAGTTCAGCGGTACAGCACCTGCCCTGTATTCAAAGCAGAGCAAACCATTTGTAGGAAGGGGAATACCTGTGGTTCCAGCAGACAAACGGGAAGGTAATTTCCCCTCTACCTAATGTCCTAAACCAGTGGTGGCGAGCCTTGTTGACACCGAGTGCCTGGGAAGCAACAGGTGAGTCTTTTCTGCAGACCCTTTTATCTTAAATCAAGGGCCGAACGCGGCTCTTCCCTGCAACCAATTTGTTAGAGGCGATTGGATCATTTGGTCATGTATCTGTGATCTATTTTACGTCCTAAGTCTGCTCCAGTCAAATATAAAGTCTTTATTAAAGAGAAATAAAACAATAAAGACACAAAACTAAGCTAATTAACTATGCTCCATGTGTGCAAGGAAGAGATAGCAATAAGAGAAACTAGAGAGAGAAGGCTGGAGGGTTTTTATCTGTAGGAGGAGCTTGTGCTCTGGCCTTATGTTATTGGTGGAGATGGTCAGATGACCTTCACTGTGACTCAGCAATCATGGCTAACAATATTCTGACATCCCCTTTCCCTAAGAGCTCCATCCTTGGGAGAGAAGCAGTGCTTCCTATCGGGAAAGCTCAGGCTACATGAAGAACCCCCAGGAAAGGAAGGAGCAAAGGTCTCCTGAATAACCCCCGTTGGAGGTAGTCCTTGACTTACAACAGTTCATTTAGTGACCGTTCAAAGTTATAACGGCACTGAAAAAAGTGACTTGGGACTATTATTCATTGCAGCATCCCCGTGGTCACGGGATTTACATTCAGATGCTTGGCAACTGACTGACATTTATGAAGGTGTCTCAGAGTCATATGATCCCCCTTTTGCGACCTTCTGACAACCAAAGGCCATGGGGGGAAGCCAGAATCGCTTAACAACCATGCTACTGATTTAAGAACTGCAATGATTTGCTTAGTTGAAAACATCCTTAAAGATCCATCTCATCCTGGGCACCTTTTTTTTTTTTTTTAAACTATTACCATCTGGCAGCCGGTACAGGACAGTAAAAACAAGGAAAAAATCGTCTGAAAAACAGCTAACTATATTGAATTCTACTGTATAGGGCAATATTAATGCAATATCAGGGGTTTTTTCAATTCAATTGTATAGAATGTGAAGGATGGGTGTTTGTGTTTTATTTTTACAGTTACAATGTACACTGAAGATGGCATTTATTTTTGTTGTATGAGGTGCAATGACCATAAAGTAAACTAACTAACTGACATAGGTGGCGAGGAAAACTGTAAAATGGGGCAAAACTCACTTAACAAATTTCTCACTTAGCAACATAAATTCTGGGCTTGATCTGTGGTCGTTAAGTTGAGGACTGCCTGTTCTTAGCTGTTAAGTGTTTGCTAGCCAGATCGTACTCAAAGGTTCCGGCAAGCGGCCTTCTTGCCTTGCTGGGGCTGGTGATGCCAGAGCCAGAAAACGAGAGTTTTTTCGCCGGTTTCCGAAGGCCCTGAATGATATTCTCCAACTCTTGAAACTGAGAAATCTCGATTTAGCGTTGGTTTCGGGGCAATCACTGGGTACAGATCTGGTTTGTTTTATGCCATTCTGGCAGAGCTGATAGAAAGCTTCATTTGCCAGGCGCCCTGAAGTTGCCAGTCTGGGGAGTTGCCCACGAAACAAAACAAAAAAGTTAATTATCTAAGCTTTTTTTCTCCTTCTTTAATAAATAAGGGAAACTGGCTGAGCCGGATTCTTGGCTGGGCTCCGTCTCCCCCTTTATCGCCCATCAGTTTCTGTGACACATTATTCAAAGGATAAAAGTTTTGCAATGCGCAGAGTTGTTACTAAATCCTTTTTTTTTTTTTGGCCCTCTCGCTTTTCTCATCCCTGCTTCCCTCCTCCTTCTCCTCCTTCTGAATGTCAAAGAAAAAGGAGGGGGAATAATGAGGATGAATAAATTTTAAAAAACAACTTCCAAATGATGAAGGGAAGAAGGGAGTCGCTGCCTCTGGTCCCCTGCTACCTTGTCCTAAAATGTTACACAAACACTGGGACGGCCTTCCACAACCTTTTGGCTTCCGAATCCCGTCAATGCCCCCTCTAGGAGCTGCCAGTTGATTCATGCAGGAGATACCAGGTTGGATAAGGCTGTCTTAAGATTACCGTCACAACCCAAGAGTCCTCCTACAAGACCCATGTGGATGGAACTCGAGGAATGAATCCTCCAGATATTTTGAGTTGCATTCTCGTGTGTCGAGGGAATAGCTAGGGAAATAGGAGTCACCACGGATCGGGGTGTCAAAGTCAATTTCATGGAGGGCCGCGTCACGGTTGTGTTTGACGTTGGGGGACGGGGCATGACCAGCTGGGTATGAAACGTGTGGCGGCCCGAGCTCCATTTATGCTGGCGGAGGGTTGCAGGAGGCTGCCACGGCCTAAAACGGAGCTCGGGAGGACCATGCTCGGCCCTCTCGAGCTCCGTTTTCGCTGGCAGAGGCACCACAGGCTGCTTTTTTTCCAGGGTGGCTCTGTGGGCCAGATCTAAGCACCCCGTGGGCCAGATCTGGCCCCTGGGCCTCAAGTTTGACACCCCTGCCCTAGATGCATCAGTCTTTCTTGATCTGGTGTGGGCATCTACTTCCTTGTATACCGAGCCGGTGAGACAGATCGAGCAATCCCGCAGCCCACCCAGCCCCACATGGAATGCCACCCCCCATGCCAAGGATGCATTAGGTTGCAACCGGAAGGACACCCCGTTTTCACAGAAAAAAAGTCGAATTAAAATAAGATTCCCTCTCTGAGCCTCCTTAGAAGACAATTCTATGATTTGGGGTTTTAATTGTTCTTAACTGTATGTCTGGTTTTATTTTAATTGTGTAGATTTATTGAGTTTGATGTTTAACTTTTGTATTTTGATGTTTTTAATTGTTAGCCGCCCTGAGTCCTTCGGGAGAAGGGCGGCATACTAGCCTCAATAAATCTAAATCTAAATCTAAATTCCCACCCTGTTAGGTAAGACCTGCTGGAGATCGTTTATTTGGGCTCAGAACTAGAATATTGCTATTTTGGAAATCCAACATCTGGGTCAAGTCTAATCTCTCCCCCATCTCCCACATTCTTTCAGAGCTCCTCCCAGTGTGTTTTCCTCCCAACTCCTTACTGGAAAGAGCCAGGAAATTCTGCTTGTATGAATTTCTGTTCGATAAAAGCGTATGCCACTCCAGGCATGACGTGATTCCACCTGGCTTATATATATTAAAAAATAGAAAAGAGAGACCCCCCCAAAATAAAAATAAACATAAAAACAAAAAAACCCCACCCACCTTATAACAATAGCAATCCTAAAGGTTTGTAAGCAATAGGGAAGGACAAACATTGAGGCCTGAGCCAAACAAGACCAAACTCCATCCGGATAGTAGGCAGCAGGTCGCAACCCATGCTTGGGGTTTCGTTTTACAGCCATACGGACTTCCGGGGGGACTATTATTCTACAGGGCAGGCCCAAGGCAGGCTCGGGTGCTTCGACTTCAGAGGTAATGTATTTGAAGCCTGCCCAGGAATCCCGGCTTGCTCCAAGCAGCCGCACAATCAGTTTGTTCGCAGCAAAGATAAGCCTTAATGGCTCCGGTTCGCATGCCAGGGTGTTGCTAGCCCTCCTTTTTTCTTTTGTCTTCTCTTACTCCTTGCGAGAAGATTTTATCTGTGTGGGAGGTGTTATCTGCAAGCACCTGGGATTTGCTCACTTCCAGGATTTTAGATTCCTGAAAACGGCTGGGCCGAAAAGGGGAATGTAGGGAAAAGATGGAGCAGGAAGGGAAGGAACCAGAGGTGGTCTTCAGCCGGTTCCGACAGGTTCCGGAGAACTGGTAGCAATAACTTTGACTGATTCAGAGAACCACCTCTGATTGGTGGACACCGGCAAATACCACCTCTGATTGGCCGACAGCATAGCCACACCCGCTAAGCCACGCCCACAGAACGAGTAGTATAAAAATTTGAATCCCACCACTGGAAGGAACACAGAGTTGAGTTATACCCCGGAATCTGGGTAACTCAAATCTTACTATTTCCTTACCCCCACCTCCAACCCCCCACCCCCCAAACCTAGAATCCCAGGCTGCCCAGAATCCTAAGCTTTATGCCAAGGGATCAAACTACGCAACGCCCCTACACCAACTCCTGGCCTGATGTCCTGCTTTCGGGTATTCAAGCATTCTCTAGAGCTTTCTGCTCTATGTTATTTCCTGCTCCGTGCTGCCTGTCTCATATTTTCACTGCTCACCAGACCAAGAATTCACCTTCATACCAGTTAGAGGGTTATTTAGCTTTTTCTGACACCAATAACCATCTCGCTTCTACGGGCGGCTCTGCCAGTCAAACACTTGGTTCTTTTTTTTTTTTAACACATTGGAGGGAGGGAGGGAGGGAGGGAGGGAGGAACAGAGGAAGGAACAAAGTTTCAACTGATGTAAGCTATCAGACGTTTCCCTGTTCTAGGAACTAAAGGTTGTAGAGAGCAACTAAGGATTCTGAACAGCTTGCCCTCTAGTTCCTCATGCTGTGATTATTCAATCAGATGATCTGAGTGATGACAAATTCTTGGCTTCTAATCTTGGCAAGCATTTCGGAGGTCTTTCTTTTACTCTGAAAATGACATTCAGAGCCCATATTAGGTTCAGAATGGGTCATTATAGATCTGCAACAAAAACTAGATGAATATGGTATTGATTTGCTGCTCCTCTTCTGCAAAACCTCTCCAAATACATAAAAAGGAAGCATTAAAAGCTTTTCCTCTGAAGCGCAAGATTTCTGTTGCTAAGTGAAACATTTGTTCAATGAGTTTTGCCTCCTTTTACAACCTTTCTTGTCACAGTTGTTGAGTGAATCACTGAGGTTGTTAGTAACATAGTTAAGTGACTTTGGCTTCTCCATTGACTTTGCTTGCCAGAAGGTTACAAAAGTAATCACATGACCCCAGGGACAATGCAACCAACATAAAACTGAGTCAGTTGCCAAACATCTGAATTTTGATCATGTAACCGTGGGGAATGCTGCAGTGATCATAAGTGTGAAAAACACCATAAGTCACTTTTTTCGGTGCTGTTGTAATTTCAAATGGTCACTAAATGAACTGTTGTAAGTCGAGGACTATGTGTATAACCAGAGTTATCCTTGATAATATTATGGATATTCTTTTAGCCAGATTACATACCTGAATTCTGACAAAATGTATTTGTGTGTGGTTATTTTGGTTTGAATTACAATTCATTTATTCATTCACTTCAAGTTTTTAATGATCTAGCAATTATTTAAAAAATCCAATCAAAAATATACAATCTGCTTTTAAACGAATGGATTTGTTCCCCAATGTAACAAAAGCACAATTCTTTTGTTTCTCAAGTTACTTAATCTCAGACTCATACCTCTAAAAATGGCACAGTATAAATAACTGCAATGCCACTTACCATTTGAAATGCTGTAGTTTCGTTATGTTAAATTCTATCATTCAAGCAAAACAGGAATTATGGTGTTAACAACTAATTTTATAAAGGGACCTGAAATTCATCAAATCACTTCTAGACAGTACAATATAAGACAATGAACACGATTTGATGTTTTACTAATTGTAAACAATTGGCTTCTTTAGAGCACATTTAGATCTTGGCAAAAACTTGCCATTCTCTCCATGTTCAATGAATGGAATGCTCACTACCCATGATCAATGGATATATAGATATTATTTACTCTGTAATGCTAGAAGTAAATATTTTAGTAGTAGTTCCAGAGAATGGCAGATGTGTATGAGGATAATGAGATATTGTGGAATTCCCATTTACTAAAGGCATAACTTGAATGACCGACATAACTGAAGGCCTTCTTATAGTCAAAGAAATAGATTTTTAAAATTAAAACATAGGACCCATATCACTGACAGCGATTCCATCAAAACCACTGTCCATTTCAGTGAGGCCTTCATTCAATCTTTATCTGGGGATGTTGTTTTTCTTTTTTTCTTAAAAAACAACAACTTTCTTAAATTTAATATTATTCCATTTCCACAAGAACCCAAAAAAGAAATAAGCTGAAACAATGAATGTTACATTTGCGAAAGTTTGTAGCCATAATGTCATTGTCTATTTTATCCTTTCTGTTCTTCTACACACACTTTTTTTCCCATGGGAGTATGAAGGAACCGCTGGGAAAGCCAGATGACCAAAAGGTCAATATCTGGGAAAGTCCCAAGAAAAGCCCAGCAGCCCAAAAAAAAAAGGGGGGGGGGCAGTTTACTTCTTAAATTATCTTCCCTATAGAGATTGTTCTTTAGGAGAACTTTTCTCTACTGAACATTTAGAATGGTTTCTTTCCAAAAATATAATCCTGTTAAGTCTGCAAAGCTTATTATCAATTATATAACAACATAATTCAATTGTTCTTATTTTCTGTTGAAGGAGGTTACAGATACTTGTGCACAGGTGTACCAAATAAGCCAGAAGACATCTGGCAGGAGAAGCTTTTTCAACATAAAACCAATGACTCAATCCATAGAGAAAAAAGGGGAGTGTACACACATTGTACAAACTTAAGTAAGTGATACTTTAAGCCTAAGCATAAAAGCTTAGACTTGAAAAATGTTTACTTTTACTTAAATAGCACTTTACTTTCCTCAAATAAGATAGGCAAATGTGAGAAAAAACTACAGGCATATAATCCTGTTTGGAAGTCTATGATTTAAGATAAAGATATTGATATGTATTTTCTAGCTTCTTTTAAACAAATCTCTTGGCCTATTGTAAAGGCTTCTAATTAACAAATGTGTCTGTATGTGCCTTACACAGAAAGAATCAAAGTATACTTTTTTTCAACAACAACAAAAACAAATGAGGTCATCAGAGGTCACAAAAGGAACACGGGAAATCTGCCACACTTTGGAACTCTAAAATATTTACTTCTAGCATTCACGGACATTGACAGCAATTATAAAATACAGTGCTATTAAGATACTGGAGCTCCCTCCAGTATATTAATATTAAATAGTCCTAACAATAAAAATAATCTAAATGGAGTATGGGCATTATTGCACCCTTAAAATGCAGGCTTTCGTGCAAAAGAAGCTGCCAAATTGCACTGTTCTTTTTGTATTTCTTTAAACAAAGAGCATGCACATTTCAGAGTTGGATTTCGGTCATAAAGAGAAGGCCTGTGCAACATATCAGATTCAAAAATAAAGAGAACTTCAGAACTCAAAGACATATGACTATCTTCAACCTCAAAGATCCAAGTCCAGACCAAGGGAAGAAGCAACCACAGCTCATGCAAAAAAGAGCACAATGCCTTAGCACAGTGATTCTCAACCTGTGGGTCGGGACCCCTTTGGGGGGGGTCGAATGACCCTTTCACAAGAGTCGCCTAAGACCATCGGAAAACAAACATTTCAATATAAATACAGGTGTATGTAAAAATAATTTTATGGTTGGGGGTCACCACAACAGGAGGAACTGTATTAAAGCATTAGGAAGGTTGAGAACCACCGCCTTAGCAGCAACCAGTCCAGTGCCTTGGTACACAGTGAGTGAGAACATGGAAATTCCGTGCAAAGTTAGCGCTGGAAGATACAGCCTTCCAGTGTGTTTTATTATGCTAACCACCACCATACCCACACCCAGCCACACACACCCTAGTCACCCAACATCCGGAACAGCCTCCCTGCTGGCTCATCTCCCTCCCCATCTGTAGCCATGTTCCGGTTTCCGCATTATCCGATAGCAGCAGGAGTCCCATTCTGTCAAGCAAGCAGCCGCTGATGAGGCAGCGCCTCCGGACGTCCTGTAACAGCCGTAGCGCCCTTCCTCCCGACCAGAGGCTTGGGCCGGGAACCATCAGCTGCGGAGCGGCCATCTGACAAGTGGTGGTGGGTTACAGCACCCGGAAGTCCACCTGCACTCACACTCGGCTCTCCCATTGCTCCATCCTCTCCATCAGTGTGCAGCTGCCTCGTTTGGGTCCCCATCCACCCCAGGTATGACCAGATCGACATTTAACTTCTTAAAGTACAGATCATTTCAGAAAGAAGAAAACTCTGGTTTAAGGAATTGTAGATAAGTCCTGTATCCTACCATTAATATGTAAATCTACGTTTTTGCTTTTTTGAGAGAGAAGAAAATCCAGAATTTTTAAAAATGTGATAGCTTACTGAGAAACTTATACTCTTTTGTCCATTGACTATCTTCTGACTCATTCTTCCTCCCATATATTTTTCTTGTCTGTTAATCAAATCTAAATGTGTAATATATTTGATAATACCAACAAGTCCACCATGCCATCTGTCATCATCTGCAATTGGAACAAATAAGGTACTGTGATAATGCTGTTGCAGAACAGCAAGAAGTTACCAAGCAATGGGAACATTGGACAACACACATCATGTTGTGACATCTTTGGGATTGTATGCATAATATCAGTAGCCACATTCACAATATCCATGATGCCTTTCTACATTGCATTACTGAAGTCTGAACTGATGGAAAGAACATTTCCACTAGTTATATAATCACAAAGAATCTGATATACCATTTGTAGAACCACTTCACAACTTACATCTTCCTGATGAACCAGTACCAGAAGAACTGCCAAACGCTGTCATCATGAAAGCAGATATATAAACTATTTAAGTAAAAAGAAGATTTTGGATGTGATAAGGTTATAGCAGGAGCACTGAAGTCACAAGATGACTCTTAATTATGACAACTGCACTTCCTAATTCAGTTGTTCTGTACTTCAGAATAAATACCAAGCACATGGAAGCAAGACAATATCATGTTCAAAAAGCAAGCAATCCTAATTTCCATCTTTAGCAAAGAAGCCAGCTACAAATGAAAAAACCGCTGTCCATGGTTAGAAAATACTGTGTGGACCATCCAACTCTCTAAATATAAAACAAAAAGAAAAACTGGCTCATGAAGATCAGGATAGCTTTTGATATCTATGATATTTCACTATTGCAATAGGTGTCATGAGGGGGGAACTGGTTCTGTCACTGATGTTTTTGATTTACCCATCTACTGCTTATGGCAAAAGGTTTATATTATATATCCCAAAATGCACCCAAAATGCACCCAAACTGCATACCTGGAGGATAAATGGCCAACATATTGATGAAGTGAAATCATCTACATATGTGGCCATGGTTTTTTAGAGTTCCACAATGCAGTGTACACTAAAATTGTATCAGAAAATGGTAAAAAAAAAAAATAGCAGCCATTTTCACGCTATGCACGTGAATTTGTTGACACCCAGTATTCTACCAAAGGAGCAATTAACAAACATATTGACCCAGATCCAGCATATGAATATAAAAAACCAGACCATTCAAACAACCAATAAAGAAAAGAACCAATCAGCTGTTCAGAATTTCACTATAGCTCCAAATGACCAACTAACCAAATGACCAACTGACCGCACTGGGACACAAGACACTTGTAAGCTAAGAAGAATAGGACAAGACAATCCTGCTGATGATGTTACCTAGACTGGTAATAAAACTTTTGGAAACTAAATTGAAACAAGCTTGGAGAGCAAAACACTGCCAAAATCTAAAACCCCAGCTACACATATTTTCCATTATTTCAAAATAGCAGCCATTATTCCGTCTTTTCATTTCACCAGAGGAACACAACAAATCTCCAGAAGCACTGAAGCTATATTCAGCTAAGACTTGTACACAATTACTTTCTGATACCCAGCTATGACCTTACACTTCATATTGCTCTTGAAAGTGCCCGTTTCTATATTCCTAAGGGATATATTTCAGGTAGCCACTTGCTTCCTACATGTAGTATTGAGGAAGGAGGGATGGAAGGCTATCCAAAGTAGAAATTGGTGCATGGATCTGATTCATAGCATATTGTTTGAAGTTACTGTTCTTTACCACAGGACTAAGTTCTTTCCTTATTGAGGACAATTACAAACTAAAATTGTTCAGGGCAATTTTACAAATACTTTAGCATCTCAGCTTTTCCAGTGCATTCATAATAATGGGTAATAAACTCAAGAGTTTGCACTCAGAGCATTTAAACAACATATCAAAGAAGAGAAAGCCCAACAGGATCAGTATGCTCTACCTAAGAATTTTTTTCTGAGCAGTCAAACTTCTTTTTACAAACCAGCAAGTTATCTGCATCACATAACTTGTTCCAAATTCTGAAGACTACTAATTTTAGCATCTTTCAATGCTCTCTACACATCAGTTTTAGGGGGCTGATTAAAAAAACCCTATGAGCTGAGACTGTGCCCCTGTGAACAAGGAACTGTTGAAACTTCAGTTCATGTCCTGCTGTTCTGCAACACTTGATTCAAGAATCTACCTCCTAATTCCTTATCTGGTAAAACACCTGGAAAATTCTCATCTTTTTTTTATGTACAGTTATTCTTATCAGATCCGTGTGGTTTAGTCTCCTTGAATATAGCAAAATTTTGTTATACTGCCTGTAAAATCAGGCACACTTTGATTATCCACTGACAAAGCTACCATCAATTGTGATGTTTTATCTTGTTTGGCTTTTACTTTTATTTTTAATACATGTTTGTTTGCAATACTGGTCAGTAACCAGAATTTTTTAAAAAAGTATTAATACACCAAAATGCGAATGTTCAGCCAGTGGTATCACTAGTTCTGCTATATTGGGCTAAATCATGATGCTTCCGTAGCCAGAAATTGAAAACTGGAAGACTTCTATGTAGGATTCTTCGGCAGTAGAGTATTTATTTATTTATTTTATTAGATTTATATACCGCCCTTCTCCCAAAGGACTCAGGGCGGTGTACAGGGCATAAAA
>JANHFR010001391.1:183218-194531 GCA_032468015.1 Mimophis mahfalensis | reverse complement strand
AGCATCCTTTTAGCCATTATCTATCCACCGCAGGATATGAAGGCCTCTTCCACAGGTTTCCAACCCATCCATATGGCCCACCATACTTGATGTGGTTGACCTATTTTGTGCTCTTTCGTGGATGCTTTTGATCAAGTGGGATCCATTCTTGGTCCACCTGCCCTCAGTTCTTCTTGCACTTTATGTACATGGCCTTAAAATACTGGATTATTCTGAGATGGACATCCAAGGCGGTGGCGGTAGCTAACTTGTGCTTTTTTGATTACGCACCTCTACAATGCCAGATGGATTGCAAGAGAGTGTTAAAGAACTAAAGCGTTAAAAGTCTGAATAAGTGACTCCACTTCATTCACTTATCCTATGCCAACTTGGATTTTGTGAATGGGTCTTTTCCACTTCCATGAATGAGATGTCGTATTATTCTGCAAATTTTTGTTCTAATAATAATTTCTTGCAGATTTCTGTACAGTTATAAACCTACACTTGATCAGGTCTGGCTCTCCTTCCCTGAGTCCTGGTTTTAAGATACCTTTTCACGAAAGAAGAAAATCCTTTTGTCTCGGTTACCTTCGACTATATTCGTGTCTTGCTTCGGAGTTTATTTGTTTCCGTGTTTGGGAGGCGAAAAAAATGGCACAGCTCTGTCTTCCTAGTTGATTATGCCCAAATCTATTTTAGATCATGACTTTTCTCCTTTGTGTGTCATTAAAGCTTTCTGTGTATGCATTCACCCATTTGTGAATTATGTTGTCTTGGGTGCATCTTCTGCTGTCTTTACAGTTTCCAAATCTCCCCCTCCTCCCAGTATATGTACGTTTGAGAGAGGGGAGGGAACTGTTTGTCATTTCGCTTTGTATTTACCCCTGGATGTTTTTTGCCCTTCTGTTTGCATAAAGTAGATGGAGGCTACAATTTGGTGATGAATTCTATGAATACTAATCTCAGACTACCCTTGACCTGGGGTCAGCTAAAGATCAAAACCAAACCATTTAATATTTTCCTTTTGCAGATCAATAGAAGCATAAATTCACTCTCAATGACAACTATAATTTCAAACAGATCTATAGGACTCGGGCTTACATTTCCAAGATCAGTTGGGGAAGCCAAGGAAAAATGACTTTGTCCCTTCTTTTTTTCACCCCTTTACTCCTGGACCGCTTTTGCCTTTTTTTTTTTTTATTGCTCCAAAATGCTATTTTCAGCAGCTGCTGTCATATAAATATCTCTTGTTTTTCTTCTCCCCTTTCCCTCCTGTTGGAAAGGGCAGGAGACCTATTGAAAATTCTGCTTTATCTCTTTCAGGCGAGTTCAAGTGTGGGTCGAACAATCGATTCTTCCTCCTTTTCTTTTTCTTTTTCTTTTTTTTAAGTTTCCTGTCATTCTTTTGCGCAGATCAGCATGGGGAGAAAATAGGAAGGGCAAGCCTGCATGCTCAAATCCAGATGAGCAAGGAGCAATCCGAGCGAGTCCTCTCTTGGGTTGCATCTGACATAGGAAGAGAAAGCATTGGAGGTGTACACACACACACACACACACACACACACACACACACACACACATAGATGCGGGAACGATCCAACTTTGAATGCAAGTTTTTAATGCTCGCTTGTGAAGGCATTCCGTTTTAAATAAAGGTGAGATGCAACTTCCCCCCCCCTTAACCTATATCCATAATTAGCTCCGCATATAATCCAGACGTCTCCAAGGTGGCATTTAAGCAGGTGGGAGGGGGGGATGAGCAGGACTTTTGCCACAATTGCTCAAGGTAAGAACAGATTTTAAAATAAAATTTAGAGAAAAAAACTCCATCCACAACCAAAACAACCGGTGTCTTCACCATCACCACAAAACCATCATTTGGAACTAAGACAAACACAAACATCATCGGGAGAGACAAACGCACACTCTCCGATCGCTTTGTGAAAATCCCTTGCTTGTGGAGAAATTGAAGAGTGAAATTTATCCCCAACCAACCAGGCCCAAAGCTTTATTAAATAGTAGGAAAGAAAGAAGTGTGTGTGTGTGGTTGGGGGGGGGGATTTGCTTTGTGTGGAAATAAAGACTGTAATGTGAGGACTTTTATTGCTAGCAATCAGGGTATTGCTTCTGGCAGTGGCTAAAGGTGGAAAGGAAAGATGATTTAATTTATAGAAAGGACAAAGATGTCATGTAACAGATTTAATCATTGAAAAGGGAAAAAAATTAAAGAAAACTGGCTAATGCTGTAATTTACATTTCAGGATAATAAATGGGGGGGAGGAGAAACTATTGAAAAACACTGAGAGGGTGGGGGGAAGGAAAAAAAAAACAAATGAGGGGAAATAAATAGATTTGCCTGTAAAACTAATAAATTTTAAAACAAAACCAGAAAGCCAAACACAACCCGGCGAAGTGCTGGTAAAATGGACCATCGATTTTGGAGTTCATCTGCATTTTGTATTTTAATAATGCTTACTCCCTCTCTCTCCCTCTTTTGCAAAATATAAAAGCTGATCTGATAAATATTAATTTGAACCATCATAATGTATTTGAAAATTCCAGCTAAAATGTCACCACATGGAACATTAATGTAATATTTCAAGGCCCTGAGAGCTATACTCATATTGATTGCATTTATTCCACTCTAGGGAAGAGAAATAACTCTTCAGTGTGGGACACATCTGGTAGCCAAAGATGTAAAGAGCTGAGGGTGGAAATGCTTAAAAAGAAAAAAAAAGACTAGGAAAAAGAAGAAATGGAATCCAACTAAGAAAAAAAATGTATATATATATATAAATACATAAAATATATCCAAGACTGGAAGCGTAATTGGTAAACCCAAACCGGATCGTTTTTTGCTACGGTTTGTTATTTGTAAATCAAACTTCTTTTCCTTTTAAATGCTACGTACATAGGTTGTTCTTGTTGTTTTTTAAATGAAATGTTTGCTAGGGCAACACCCTACTACAAGTTCACATATATACACTTACAGCAAATTCAAAAAAAGAAAACAGGCACTTTGAAACAAAACTCTTGTCACCATCCGAGCAGATAGATAGGTACGTGCTTGCTGAAAAGTGTCAGAAAGGAAAGGTAAAAAATAAAATAATGAGATGGCTTCCATGAAGAGGCTTTTGAATAACAAGATTGTTCTTCTTAAAAAGCCTTTCTTTTTCTTTTCTTTTTCTGACTTGGCAAGGAAGAAAACCTGCTAGTAAGACCAGAGAAATATATCTTTCCGTGATACTGCAGGAGGAGCCTGGAGACACACTGCCTGTCTGGAATCCCATAAGACGGATCTTTTCCTAGTTGTTAAGAATATTGATGTTTGTCAGGCCTGGGGCGTCGATGTGTCTTTGGGTGAATGACACGAAACCTGACTCAAGATTGGGACTCCGAGTCCGACACTGTTAAAGTACAGACTGGCTGCAGCCAAAGGGGCTAGTGAATCAGGCTCCCCCACAAAGCCAAACAGGTTGATAGTCACCGTTTCAAAATATAGCGAAACTCCAAAAAAACTCCCACAGGCGCTGTTTAAAGAATTAGCGGAATCGTTGGTTTGGAAAAGGGGATGTACTTATTTATTGCCATGGGTAAAACACACACACACACACACACACACACACACACACACACACACAGAGGGTGGATTTTTAAGTTAGAAGGGAAAGATTCTTCTACGAAGAGATTTTCCTTTCAATCTTTTTTTTCCCCCCACTAAACAAAATGGAAAACACTTGAGAACGGGACATATTATTTCTAATTTAATTCCCAGAAAAGTTTTATTTAGGGCCTGAGCAAGGAGATCTGGCCATGGATAGGGAGCTGTTTCCATGGAAATCTTTCATGGGTCAGGATGCTTCTGGAAGGGGTCCTAACGGTCTCATGGACATTTACAATGTGCGCTTTGTTTATTTATTTAATTTATTCCTCACCTTTTATTATTTGTACAAATAAGGCAGCAAACAAATCCAGCACACCTTCTTCCAACAACAACCCTGTGAGGTGAGTTGGGCTGAGGACACAGGACTGGTCCAAGGTCACCCATCGGGCTCCTGCTAAGTGAGAAAAATTGGTTTAGCCACGGAGTTACACTGGTTCATGTTCTTATGTATTTATAGGCCTCCTCACCAGCTCCATAAATATGTGAAAAAAGGAGAATGTGGCTCTATCAGCAGTCTCTAGGATGCAAAGGAGTCATATTCAAGGCTATGAATATAAGGATAAGATAAAGGATGAAGGATCTACTTGTGCAGATTTTGGTCCTGATTGCTTTAAAAAAAAATTTTGAATGTGCTATGTTTTCCTTCCTGAGTACCTACATTTAATAACCATTTCCTCTTAACAGACAGAAGTTTTACAGGTAGATGTGGTTGCTACGATACACATCAATAAGAGTCACCTTGCGGCCATAATGGGCAGCGAACAAATTTATTAAATAAATAAAATAAACAGATAACAACTTTTTCAGCTTGCAAGCAATAGTTCAGAGACTGGTGCAACTGTCATAGCAATCGTGCCTATTCTTACGGTAATGTTTGCTGTTTTATTATTATTAAAAATACATTTCCTGCCTTTACTTGCAAGTTTAAGGTAGCTGTAACTTTAACAAAAAGTCCAGACCGGAAATCAGCTGATTTATGTGAGTAGCTTAGGTAGCAAGAGAAATTAAGAAGTGGGGTTTAGCCACCATTGTGTTGAGTGAATACTACATTATCTCAACCAATGGCTGCTTGAATTAACAATAGCTGAGAAGCAGCTGATTTATAGAGTTGAACAACAGATCCGAATAGCCTACAACAGGCTCACTAATATCTCTAGACCTTCTCAGGATCTACTCTTTGGGAGAAACTAGTGACTTAATCCTGAATTATCTTCATAAGGAACAGGATTTGAACACTGAACCGCAAGATATTTTGCAACTTTCTTTCATGGAAGTTTTAGCCGATCCTTTCAGAGGCTCACTGCTTTTAACCCTGGGCCTCATAGAGGTAGCCGAGGTTCACTTTTAACACCAGGTGCAATGCCAAAATGGCAAAGAAAATTTCCCGAGTCCCAAATGGGGAAATTTCAAGGAAGGGAGGGTGCCTCTCTCCATTTTCTTAAAATCTTTACAAATTGCATGTCTGAATAGTTCCATGGCCCAGCTCTTGCTTTGCTGAACACCCCAAATCCTATCCCTGGTTCTTCTTCAGATGGCTAAGAAACAGCACCCTCTAAAACTGTGTCATTACTATTACATTATTGGGGTGGACAGGCTAATGGTTAAATTTAAGCAAGGCAGCTTCAGCAACTCATCCTAAGATTACCAATAAAGCTTGCTTGCTTCTGCCAACAATATGCATGAAGCAGAGGCTGAAGGCAGCCCACCAAGCCACGAATGGCAAGTGCCATCTTTGCTAGGTTGTGCCATGCGTCCGTCACAACAGCAATAAGCAAAGGTACGGGATAGCCTCATCATCATTTGGCATGCAAAAAAGTAAAAAAAAGTGTGACATTCTCATAATTCCCAGGCAGCAAGCTCAAACACATAATCCTGATTTGCTATTTGGTTTGGGAAAGTCACAGACAGAAGCATGCAAGGAAAGAAAAATTACAAAAGGAGGAAGAATGGGGGGGGGGGAGCTCCCATAAATTAGGCTGTTATAATACAGTAACACCACCAAAATCAGCACGACTATGACTTGCTCAGAGGGTCCAACTATCTGTTGTAAAAGGAGGCGGGAGGAGGAATTCACAAACATCCGTAATTTTGCCCTGGCAAAGCTGTATGCTGTCCTTTGGCCTAGAAACGGTTAAAAACCCTCTTGTGTTCATTTAAACTGTCACTTTGCAGAGCTGCCAAAATATTTTGATGGCTTGTACCAGATATCCTTGGCAGACTGTTCTTACAGTTGAAACGGGTGGGGGGGAGAGAAAAGAGGAATAAGGTAGTGGAGATAGGGAAAACTTGTCTTAAAGAATGAATAATGCATAACAAAGGCGCCACCTACTGGCTTTAGATCCTTTTAAAGAGAAATTGTGAGCTAAACACTTCAGAGGAAAGTAGGTAGATACAGTATAAAGTGATTTGGTCTCATTTTTCCTTTCTTTTCCAGGAACTAAGATTCCATCTTATTCACCCTATCTGACCCTATTCACATAGGTCACCGCGGATTTTTCCATTTTCCATCCACTGCCACAAAATTAATCTTTCACTGTCCGGTATCGGTTTCTGATACATTCCATTTTTCATGCATGTTAAGAACAACATACAGAATAAAGCAAACGAGCAAATAAATTTTAAAAAATGAGAATGTCAGCTCTGATCATTTTGAATGACCGACTGTCTTCGCACATTGCATTTGGGACTTTCAGCACAGGTTAAAAAAAGTAGATTGCTTTTGTATTTCCAAGTGCATTTTGTAGGTTGAAGTGTAGCATAAAACCTGAGGGATTAACGTATGTTCAATCGCAACAGATCAAATTATTTTGCATTTTCTGTTTGCATAGTAGTAACAAGGGAACATTCTCTTCTAAACCGTATTCTGAGAACACACTGAGAAGATCCTTGTTTAAACTCGTGTTTAACCCTCTGGAAGTAGCAAAGAAAGATTTGACTCCAAAACTAATATTCCTCTTTAACAGAACTCAAAATGGCATATATCACAAGTGGCAATCCTTCTTCAAATAATTCCAATTCTTTGTCTAAATAAATAAATAAATAAATAGCCCGCATTAAAAACTTATCCTAACTTATAAAATGGGGAGAGGAATAAATATCCTTAAGACCAGAAACTATGCCAAAAGGGAAATCTAGAGACTGAGTTGTGTTTCTAAACTGCAACTGGCGACATTAAACAAAAGTACTATTTGAAATTAAATGTACTAGAGTGAACAGATTTGCCTTTTTTTTAATCCACTGAGTTTATAACCCACTAGAAATTCAGATATTCTTTGTAATGTTGTTTGTGAGAGGACCTTAATAGAGACCTATCAACAATTCATTTACTGGAAGGTGGCTCCCCTTCGTACTCTCTTATTAATATAATGCCAGGGTAGCTGGGGCCAAGTTAGATCTGCATGTAATCTATTCTGGTCCATTACTACAACTCTGGGAGAGATGAATGGGAAACAGCCACAGTTAAAATACGTTTGGCAACCTATTCTTGCCAATGGAGGCAGAAGAAACGAAATGAATGGCCTTTTGGGATTGGTCCAGAATTAGACATTTATTTTTTTTTCCCCTTTGAGAAATACACTAGGGAAAAAGAGCCTGCTTCCATAACCAGGAGCCATTCAACCCTATTTGAAACCAGCAAGCAAACCATCATATGCAGGTAGCCCTCAAATTACAAGCGTTTGTTTAGTGACCGTTCAAAGTTACAGTGGCACTGAAAGTTGTGACTTATGGCCGTTTTTCGCACCGTGGTCAGCGGTGGGCTGCAACCAGTTTAAGGACTGGTTCTGTGCCACGTGAATCAGCTGAGCCAGGAAGGTAGAAATACAGAATAGGATAGGGTGGGGACGGGGCCAGCTGATGGTTGGAGCTACCGGTTCGCTAGAACCAGTCTGAACCGGCAGTAGCCCACCACTGCCCATGGTGATGCAGCCAAAATTCATATGCTTGGCCACTGGCTCACATTGATGACGGTTGCAGTGTGCTGGGATCAAGGGGGATCTTCTTGCAACTTTCTGACAAGTCAAGTCATTAGGAAATTCACTGAACAGCCACGTCACTAACTTCACATCTGCGATGATTCACTTAACCACGGTAGCAAAAAAAAAAATGTGGTAAAACAGGGCAGAATTCATTTAATGACTGTCTCGCTTAGCAGCAGGAATTTTGGGCTCAATTGTGGTCATAAGTCAAGGAGTCCTTGTGTTTCTGATCCCCTCCCCACATAGCCTCTTTGGACCATGGTCTTCTATAGTTGTGGAGACTGGGGAAACTGAGGTCTTTCGGCTCAATTTGACAATGAACTTGGACTTGAAAGCTCAACAGAACAATGCTTCGGTCCGCTGGCTGGGAGAAGTCTTGAAGGGATGGGTAATTTTTTATTTAGTTATCTTTTCAAAGTGCTTGTGGGATTGTCTATCTGAGCTGCCAAAATACAGTGGATACCACATAGCTTGCTTTGGGGTAGATGAGCAGCATTTATACCCATTTAAATTGTTAATCTTAAGTTTTCAATTGCTATTTTAATTATTGATTGAATTTAGCTGTTTAATCCTCTCTTAAATGTTATATTTTGTGTTTTCTAACTGTCGTGAGCCGCCCTGAGTCCTTCGAGAGAAGGGTGGCATATAAATTCAATTCAATTCAATTTGCTGCTCTGGGCAATGTCCTGGACTGGCTGGTTGTGGTTCAAAAGAGCACATTAAAATACAATGTTCAAAAACGACAAGAGCAATCTGCGAATATCCAGATTGATACCTCAACAAAACGGCCCACATCACTCTGAGCCTTGGTCAATAAAAAAAAAAAAAAAACACCAAAGAATCGCTATGTTTCTCAAGTTACCCCTTTGCAGAGAAGTTGCGCTATGCACGGTGCCTTGGAGATTTTACTAGGTAAGTACCCCGCTGGCTGCGAAAGGATTAAGTCCTGATTTGCCGTTAGGATGCTAGCAGAGGAGTCCACAGACTCTCCATTGTACAATTCTAGACTCTTACAAGCCAGAAGTGACTAATGTACGGTATGTGGAACAAAGCCGAGTGAGAGGTCAGAGGTTAAATAAGGTAGAAGGTCCTGACTGAATTCCCTACATCCTATATAACTTTACGTGTCAATCTCGCGATTTGCAAAACGGGATCTATCGTTCGTTTTGTTATATACTTTATTATTATCCTGACATTGTCCTTGTGAAGTAGATTATGTGGGAAAGATGAGCTTCACAGTTCACTGAAAGCTGAACTCGAGTTCCTGCATCTCTAACCCAAGGAAGGACAACCCGATGCGCCCCCCTGCCCCCCCAGCACAGTATTTGGGACATTTATTCCAATCACCCAAGCTAGCATGACGTATGGCAGTGAGAATGAAGACTAAATTTTAAAATAAATGGGAGGCCCATCTCTGTTCTAGGCACATCACTAACACTAGAGAGAGTTAGACACAGCAGAAAACAACTCGGGGGCTGAGGGGGGGGGGCAGAATTTCAAACTCTGAAGAACAAAACACACCTCTCTGTTTTCCAAGTTTTCATTTCTAAAAGCCATCTGTTCCCCTCAAAAGTGGGCATTTTATTTATTGATTTTATTTATTTAATTTAATTTATATGAATTATTCAGGCATGAAACAATTCCTGTGTGGGACGTCTCCTTTTGTGTCTTCCTGGTGCGTGGCATTGTCCCCATTTCGACAGCTTCCCTTTATATCCATTCCACTGTCTATTCAAACTGATTTTTGTTTTATAATAAAATAAAATTAAAAAAAAACAACAGGTAAAGCCAGGGATGGGATTCAGCCGGTTCAGACCGATTAGGGCGAACCGGATGTTAACTTTACATCTGGTTCAGCGAACTGGTAGTTCTGATGACCGACTGCCCCTGCCCCACCCCATCCCAGGAGTCTCCATACGACCCATTTTGGATCTCAGGTAAGTGCAGGGGGTGCACGGAGCCCATGGAGGCGGAAAATGGGCCTCCCAGAGGCTCGTGGAGGTCCAAAATGGGCCTATTTCCGGCCTCCGGGGGATCTCCAGGGCCTTTTTTGCCCGCCAGGAGGTTCAAGGAAAGGGTGGAAATGGCCTATTTCCAGCCTCCGGAGGGACTCCAGACCCTGGGGAGGGCGAAAACTCCCCCCCTTGCCATGGTTCAGGAGGCTTACTAGGCCACGCCCATCATGGCCACGCCCACCCAGCAACCAGACAGAGAACCGGATGCTAAAAGTTTTGAATCCCACCCCTGGGAAAAGCTTAATAAGAGTAATTACTAATGGATGGGAACTAATCAAGCAGAGAATTAACCTCGACAGTGAGAACAATTAATGAGTGAAACAACTTGCCTGTGGAAGTTGTGAATGCTCCAACACTGGAAGTTTTTAAGCAGAGATTGGACAGCCATTGGTCTGAAATGGTATAGCAGGGGGTCAGGCTAGAAGACCTCCAAGATCCCTTCCAACTCTTTTATTCTGTTAATTCAGACTAAATAGATGATGCTAAAGAGAATAATCTCTTCTCCTAATCAATGTAATGTAATGGGGACACTAAAGAGCTGTGTCCACCCAAGGTCATAATAGGGGCGACCAAATAGAATTTTGGGGTTTATTTTTAATATTTGTAATTCGTGTGTTTTAATATGCTGTAAGCCGCCCTGAGTCCTGCGGGAGAAGGGCGGCATATAAATTCGATTAAATAATTAAACAAACAAACAAACAAACAAATAAATAAGATCCGTGGTCCCTTAAATAGTATGAATTCCAAGCTGTTTAGGACGGCAAAAGTCAACATGAAAAACTTACATTTTGCCCGGGAAAACTACCGGCAATCAATCCTGACCTTTTTCCCCATATGCACAAATGCTTTTTAGTAACAAAATTTGAAAGCTGGGCTGTTGGTTTGACATTCAGACATGTTTGGGTTTGAATGCTGCTTACCATCTCAAAGGTAGCACCGCTTAAAGCGACGGTCGTGGTTTATTTGGGATGTAATGAGGGTAAAGTTGTCAGGTTTGGTGTAGCTGAGGAACCGTTGCCGCTGATGCGCGAAGTGGAATCGCGTGAACACATTTTGTTGACACTGCTGCCATCTGGGATTACTAAAACACTGCAAAACGGCAGACTTCCTCACAGCTTCGTCCTTATCCTGTTTGAATTTCAGCTTATTCAGCCTCATTTTGCTTCCTTGGAATGGCAAAGGCGCAAAGAGAACGGTGCGGATTCGTGGCATCTTCCTCCAAACTTCTACAGAACCCCGCAGTGTTTTATGTAAATATAATGGAAGTACTGTACGAGAGGAACATTATATTTATCAGCTCTGGGCTTCCTCTGTAGAATCTAAGGGTTATTTGAACAGGTAGGTGCCCAGGTAAACTTCCATTCAGACCAGACGGAGCCTTCGTAGCCACAGAAAAGGAGGAGTGGCTTCATATTTGCCTCCAGATCATGGAACCGGATATAGACGTTCAGTAAGAATCCATTCACCTATTTTTTCACTCAGATGACATAATCCATGAACCATCAAAATTATACTAATAATGAAGTTATTTGTCATAAATTTTATTTCCTGTTTATTTTAAAAAATGTTGCACGATGGTCTTCCCAGCCATTTGTCTTTACAATACTACTTCCTCTTCCTCCTCCTCCTCCTCCTCCTCCTCCTCCTCCTCCTCCTCCTCCTCCTCCTCCTCCTCCTC